>BQMF02000144.1:600000-878001 GCA_027922465.2 Turritopsis dohrnii | reverse complement strand
ATCCTCCCATCATTCAATGCCTGTGAGATACTTGTTTCGAAGACAGAAATTGAGGATGTAACAATATCATATAATTTTATCACTTTTTCTACTTTCTTTTGATATCTTTTGATGACAGCTGTGGTAAGTCCGGTACAGATAGAGCCGGCTAAGGCTACACCACCTAATCCTGCAGAAATAGGTATTCCGATAATAGTAGCCCCTGTTGCAATTGAACCGATGCCAGAGCCGATGGTTATAGCGCTTGAGCTAGCATTTAGTAGCATCGATCGTTCTATCGCCTTGTTGTATCTCTTGAGCTTGATGCTAAACTTGTTCTTAAGTTTTATCAACTCTTCAAATTCTGAATTTATTACGCTTGCGTTAAACTTTTCCTGCTCATTCAAATCCTCAGGAGCAGTGGGTAGTTTTGGATAAATTTTAACATTCATATTTAGAGGTTTGTTATAACATAATTAATAATAAATTATCCTCTAAATAAATAAAATGGCAGACATTGATATTGACCTTTGGAGAACATGGTATGACGACAGATGAAACAACCGATGAGACGTTTCCTCTCATACCAACTTCGGGTGGTGAACAAATAGATACACGCGGAGCGACGGGTGAAACCTCATTTGGTGGTGGAGATCAAAAATTGAACTTTTGAAAAATTTTGTTGGTGATATATACAAAAGATTATCTGAACGATTGCAACAAAACCTGAGGTGTTATATACCGATCTGTTTGAAATCAGAGATGGTGAATTATACTACAAAGACAGTAGCAAACCATTGACAAACAATGGAAGACTAAGGGCTACCGGTACTATAGCTGATATATTGCGTAAGGAGGGGTTACGTAAATTAGGGTTTGATATACCTATTGGCAAAATAACAGCACGACAAGCAGTTACTTAACAAAATACAAGAAGAACTCCCTTCACATCTAAAATCACAAAATCGAGTGATGTAGAGCTTGAGGAAATTACGGGGAACATTGCAAATAGTACGGAAGATCTAATTTCATTAATAACAACAATCGTCGATCATGAAACATCAGACCGGCGATCTATTTGAATATCCTGTGCGTGAGTTGTTAGGATTGGATAAGCGCTGAGAAACATACGAGGAGGTCTTCAGGAAGAGGTTGCGAAAAAGGTTCGAATAGAACAGCATATCGATCGAGAGAAAAACAAGTTGGAAGAGATGGAAAATGATGCAACATACACACGAACAACGAAAAGAGGTTGAAGAGAGAGGAGGGATTACATGAAGAGTTGAAAGCTAGGAAAGAGAACATTGATATTCTCAAAGGTAAATTAAACAGTCAAGTTACGAGCATCAAAGAAACCATTGCTAAAGTCCTCGACAAAGATACCTCATTAGGTGAAAGGATACGAACACTATTCCGCGAACAAGGTTAACAATCGTTAGCATTCTGACAGCGTTTGGTATGGCTATCGGTGTCCTTGTGGAAGCTTTGTTACCATCAGCAGCTGGAAACTCTTCGCAAAATCCTGACAAAGGTGGTGATAAAAAGGACGATGCAAAGGAATGGATAAAAAATAAACTAAAAGCGTTAGCATCACTTCTAGGTAGATTAGCATCTAAAGCGGCAGAGGCTTTACCAGGAATAATTGGGTCTATCGTATCATGGATACTCACAGAGCAAAAGAAGTTGTAGGTTGGTTAAGTCAAAATTTATGGGCTCTGATTGTAGGGTTGATCTATACATACCTTGTCACTAGACGGTAACCATCTGAAAGTGTATATGTTACATGTATCGTGTAACATAATTTTTGTTGATGGTCTTCATCTTTCAAAATACCACACAATTCCACCAATACCGAGCATACTCAGAGCTATAAAAGCCAATTCTCTTTCATGTTGATCATGACTCGGTGTATAAAAGTCGCTCAATACAGGCTCTCGTGGTAGCGGTTCAAGATGATTACTAAATACTATTGTACTCTCTCATTGCATCATTTAGTTCTACGAATTTTGAATCAGCCTTCTTTTCGAGCATGAGCTGCTTATTGATAAAATCGATCCTTTCCTGTCGTTTTTGCTGCCATTCAATCTGTGCTTTTTGTAATTTTTCTATGGCCAAATCATGACGTTTTCTTTCCTTATCGATTCTGTCTTTGGATAAACTTGAAAACAGATAGCTTGATCCTGTGAAAGCCAAAGCGTTAGCCAAAGCTCCACCCAACATCATTGCGATAGAAGCCATATTTAGATATTGATATTTTCAGGCAAAATCTTTTGTTTGATTAAGTAGTCCTTTGTCACTTCACTAGCGGCGATAATGGCAACTAGTTTTCCCGTATCTTCCAAGTCGAACTTTTGAATAGAGGGAGGTGTCATTTTTAACACCTTTTTTCCTAGCATAGAGTAGCCGATAGCGAAAACGCAGACGACTGATGCATGATATAAATCGTTGATGATACTTTTCTTGTCCATGTTTGTTATATATACATTTTTTTCTTTTTATTCCATTTCATGTTTATTGATTTTCACTGGTATTTTAGATTTTTGTGGAAGGGGGGTGGATGGTGACCCACGGGGTAATATTTGCTCTTTCTTTTTATACACAAAATAAGCAAATCCACCAACTAAACCGAGAGCTATTATTCCACCTACACCATAGGTGTAGTTCATAGGTTGTTCATTTGGTTTGGTGAGAGAGTCATCGGCTTCTTCATTTCTTTTTGAGGACACTTGTTTTAATTGTTCTCGTTTTTTACGGTTGTATTCCGCCAACTTCTTACCCGCTTCAACCTTTTTTGGGTTCTTCGTTGTCACTTGAATGGGAGTCTGTTCTTCTGACATTTTTATTATCTACTGTATTTATATTATCATCGGATTTATTTAAATTCCTTTCATTGATATAATGCCTCCCGGTAATAAGTCCAACACTGAGTGGTGCTAATAATGAGCCGAATTTATAATATAAGTCACATGTAAATCTTTGAAGAGCAGAGTTTAAGAAGGGGTCAGTTTCCAGGTCATTGCTCAGCGCTTCTTGATTATTTATTCCTAATGTTGCACAAGCCCCCATCGAATAAATGCGTATCAGTGATTTCCCCAAGGATTTTACCATTTGACCTGATAGTTTAGCCTCGTAAATACTAAAAAGTTTTTCTACCTCTTTATCTTTGAGTTTGTTAATTTGCTCTTCCGTGTACATTTTCTCTAAGTATAGCTTGCTTTTCTCGGTTAAGACACACTCGAGTAATTTTTGTCTTTTACCATCTGAAGGTGGAAATTCACCCGGAACATCATAACTCTGGTTGATTAAATTATCGATCGCTGTTTCCGCCATTTTTATTAGAGAGAGGTATTTTTTTAACACAAAATAAAAGTAAAATAGTGAGATCAGCAGTATGCTTAATAACACGAAGTTGACATATTCTATCATTTTGTTGTGTTTGTTATAATTTTCTTATACTCTCTTATAAGTTTGTTGAAATTTGTTGTATAAGAGTTTGCTATCCTCTTATAATTATTTTGAAATTTGCTGTATAAGAGTTTGCTATCCTCTTATAAGTTTGTTGAAATTTGTTGTATAAGAGTTTGCTATCCTCTTATAATTATTTTTGAAATTTGCTGTATAAGAGTTTGCTATCCTCTTATAATTATTTTGTCTTAAATAATTATAAGAGGATGATGATGTTTAATAATATAAAGTTGATATATTCTAACATTGTTAAATAAATAAACATTGTTTACTTAAACAATTATGTTCGATGATGAATCCTCAGATGATGATATTATATTTTCCCATCAAGATACAAAAAGGGTTACTTTTAATGATAAAGTAATGGTCCATTATATCTCTGCTTGTGAATCTCGTAGAAGTAACTGGATAGAGGCTGCTGTTGACAGAGTACGCTTTGAATCGAGGATTAAACATATTGGTAAAATTCTAGAACCTGTATTGAGACGTAAATTATTCTCTTATAGTAGTCTTATAGTAGTCTTATAACAGTCTTACAGTTTTTGTTACAAGACTCTTGTAACAAATATATCAGTCTGTTTAACAAATCACGTGCGTTCTTGGGTGTTCCATCCTCATGACTAGGCATGTGTGTTTCCCCGCATTTAACTTTTCATTGACCTCTTTCAAATTTTCTTTCAATTCAATGATATAATTCTCTTCATGAATAGTGGTTAGATCGTTTCTATCTTTTGGATACCACACATATAACATTTTAGCTTGCCGTCGTAAATTTTTAGGTATAGCCGTGTATGATTGTGTAAGTAACCATAGCGAATGATTTCGATGGCGACCACTAATTGCCAACTCGAGCAAAGGCTGTCTCTTTTTGTTCAATTCCTCATCAGCGATTATGTCGTCAATGAGGAATAAGGTTTTATATCCAGCACAAAAGAGGGTCATTTCCTTAATCCATTCATACAAGCGACCTTGCGGTTCAATTAAAATCACATAGTTGTCAGTCCAAAACCACTTCCGATCTTTGTATGCTTGATTCCACCTCAAAGTTGGACATATAATCACGATGTAATCAAAGTGATTATAGTATTCATTTTCTAATAATTTTATGACACGATCCGTTTTGCCGCACGATGTTGGTCCGACGAATAATGCTGTGTGAGGTTCTTTCATGTAAAGTGTGTTCATTTTACTAATATACTGCAGACATAAATTGACCGTTTTGTATGTTTAATAGAGCATCCATGATTAGATATACATATGCGTTTAAGTTTCCTGCAGTTTCAGCGGTCTTTTCAATCTGTAAAGTGATACCTTCACTCCCATTTTCAATCCTTCGACCGGTCCCATGCAAGGCATTCTCATCAATTGTTCTGAAATCTAACCATAGAGCATACTTGTTTGTTAAGTAATCAGAGACTTTTACATCATGTAATCCCAAGCGCTTTCGGTTTTCGCCGACGCTATTATCTTTTGGTTTTCCTTCAGCAAAATACTTGCAAATCTCATTGTATTGTTCAAACGGCTGCATCCCTTGAGCAAAAAGTTGGTTAGGCTTACCCTCGACGATGACAGATACCTTTTCGATCTTTGGATTGTAGAATTTGCAGGTTTCTCGTTTGTAGGATTTTTCTTCTTCAAATAGAACTAAGATACCCTTCAAAGATTTGGCAGGTGTGTTGAATGACCAATTCCACGTTGTGTCTGACTTGTTTACTCTAATTTGTCTGTGCCGCAAAATCCTATCATAGAGCAAAGTCATGTTTTGATATTTAGAAGCGATTTGTCTAGCCAACGTGGGTTGTGTCACAAGCTCATATTCAAGTGAGATGTTGGATATTTTGTATTTACCGTCTGGGTTTTTTCTTTGACCTGCGGCAGAAGTTGGAGGGTCAGAATAAATAACTCGGTTATAATCGTTAAATGTGATCTCGTAGCAAAGCCTATTACCTAAACCTGCTTGATAATATGGAATAGTACTATCTAGCATCTCAAAGTCGAGTGGAATGACAAACTTGTTTTTATAGGTGTCAGCAATGGCTTTGTCTTCTGCATCATCGTCCTTTTTATCTGAAGCACCAATCCTTAATTTCATACAATTCTCTGTACACCCATCATCGATGATGATACCCTGTCTTATCGCGTTTCTCTTTTCAAACTTGGTTAACCATAAATCTCTGTAGCACCCAAAAAGATCAAAGTCATCGATGCTCCATATCTCATTACCTTCAAACTTGACAGCCAACTTCTTAACGATAGCTCTTCCAATGTTACTGACCAATGTTCTTTTCGTGTCAGCTGTCGACTCGAGTTCAATATCAAAACTTAGATTCGTTGTTCCTGGGATAATGACATCATCACTTCCTAAATTTGGAAACCTAACCAATAATAGCTGATTTTGATCGATCTCACTCGGATTGTGTGTGACAATTACTTTTTGACGAGAACCTTTTACACCGCGAGCAGTTCTAAGTGAACGTTCTGGATTTAACCTCTTTCCATACTCCATTATTAATTAATTATGATATATAATTAATTATTACTTTTTATCTCGTTTTAGCTGATGTGCAAAACAACGGTTCTTTCTAGGTCTTCTTTTAGCATATTGCCATGCTGATCTGTGAGTTTCAACGTGAGAGACTGAAATACACCATTTTTTAATTTTTTGTACTGAGGGTTTTTAGGCTCAACATGTGTGAAGTCACTATATTCAGCCTTGTGATAGGTTAGTAAAATATCACTTAGCTTTCCATTCTCAAGATTTTGAGTGTTGTCAAGTTCAGATAGATGCAAATTAATTTTGGTTACGTTAGCGAGCTTATTTGTTTTGATTATATGAGGGTCTTTGACTAATGATGTAAAACTTACCTCACCCTCTAAAAAGGCACCTGCTAAAAAGGCATTCAATTCCCTGCTCGTGAATGTTCCTTGAGGTACCAACTTTTCAGCTTTCCCATCAGCAGACAGTTTCACTGTTAGGTCTGTGGTTATTTCATATGTAACATTGTCTGCAAACATATCAACCAATGCAATTTCTTTTGAGCCATCCAAGTTTTGAATGGGGTAAGATAGATATATGGTCTTTTCTCCTTTTGCGATATTTACTGTGATATACATTTCTTGTATTAGAGAATAGAGGATTATATTTTTAAATAATAATAATAATGGAGAACATTTTTAAATATGCTCCCAATGCGCTTTATAAGCCAAATGGAGGACAATACCTTCAGATATTGAATTCTAAAGATTTATACAAACAAACAATTATTGTCTCTGAGAACGGTTCTTTCCCCGCAACTTTTCCAAATATTTTTACTAATTACAAAATGGATGAAAATGATCAACGTATGAAAATTTGGCAGGAACAACCATTTAAATTATGGCAAACCCAACTCAATTTTGTCACTTGGTGTGCTTCAAGTGCTTGTGGGGTCAGTTCTGAACATCTGAAAGAAGGTCGCTCTACTCCTATGATTAGAGCAGTATATCGTTTTCACGTCTATTATCATATTAGACGAATCATTAAGCGTCTGCAGACACCTCTACCTTTTGAAGATAGTTTCAACCAATACGATAATCCTTATAACAAAGAAGAGTTTTTAAAAATCTGTAGTGAATATGGTGTCGATTCTGATCCTAAAAAATACAAAGGGCAATATTTTTACAGCTCGTATCAAAAAAGACGTAGAGACTATCCAACGCCAGGTCTGAGTTATTTCACAGACGACTCCATGACACGATGGATTATAGAAAAATCTAAAGGCTTTACAAAAACAGGTCTTGTAAAAATTTCAGAGAGTGTTAGAGCATATGCTTATCTTGTTCTTAGTTCGCAAGCCTCAGCTCGTTCTTCTATTTTAGGTAATAATTCAAGCGCTTTGACAGCTCAAAGAGTTTTTATGAACAACTTTGAAGACATTGTTAACCGCAGAGTCGATATTCAGGAAGATATTAAACGTTATCAAGATACTTTAAATTACGCTTCAAGCAAAGTTGATTATTCTGTTGGACAAGGTATTTACATGTTACCTAGTGACATGAATCTAAACATCAAGTCGGGAGTGTCTGGTTATAATAATAAAATTCTCATATCTAATGACAACTTGAGCCTCGGAAGAAACAAAATGATTAATGTTATGCAAGAGCATCATATTTCACCCAAGGTGACACAAACAAAAAATAAAAATTCACAAAAGGAAGTTGGGCACATAGAACACCTAAAAGTGAGTCATAGTATAACTCATTCTCCCCCATCTCATGAAGAAGAGAAAATAGCTTTGGTTTTAGCGATTACCACGATGTTTAGTATATGGTATTATTATTATTATTATTGAAAACAAAACTCCCTTAGGAGAACCCCCTAGGGTTTTTGTTGTTGTTGTTGTTGTTGTTGTTGTGATACCCTAGAGGGTTTTTAATTCATTGTCTTCGATCTAACCGGCACTCCACCCTGGCTTCTCCAATCCACCAGCTCTGAGCTCTACCCCTAGATCTTAGACTATTTGTGTGTGACTACTTACGAACTCCGACTACTACGCACGCAATGGCCGTTCATGATCTGTTCGAGTATATTACATCTAGTCACATTGTTTTTCCCGACAACTTTTGGCACATTTTGTGGTGAATACCGGGAGCGGACGGCACCATCCAGTTCCAATCTAGCCGCTCCACTAGACCTTCCCTTTCCGGCAGACTCTGTCGCCTGTTCACCACAATTTTCAAATTATTCCGCTCTTGGGTTTTATATCATTCATTTAGACCTTAGTGTCTGCTTGTGGTGTCCCTCGGAACGCTATAATTTTGTTTTTTATTTTGTTTACATAACAAAATGATTAATGTTATGCAAGAGCATCATATTTCACCCAAAGTGACTAGCTCTCCAACACAAACAAAAAAAATAAAAGTTTATAAAAAAGTAGTGAGTCAAACAGATTCACTCCCATCTCATGAAGAAGAGAAAATAGCTTTGGTTTTAGCGATTACCACGATGTTTAGTATATGGTATGTATTTTCGCTGATCAGCGTATGTAGTTTGCAATTATAGCCGGCATTGTGGATACATGCTAACACTTCTAAGCCCTGGCGTTTGTTGAATTTCGATCGAAATGACGGTAACCTGAATGTCTCTATGGACCAGAGAAACCTGACAGTGATAAATCACCCAGACACAATGCTAACCATTCCGCGATATATTCAACACAACTGCGGGGAAGTGTGCACTCATGCAAGTTTTACAACCAGAACATGAGAGATCTACAACCGCCGAAGTATATATACTTCCTCTCAGACGAACTGCGTGGGGTTCGAACACACGACCTTGCTGTTACAAGTTAGCGTTCTTATCCACTAGACTACGCTGATCTGTATGTTATATGTATTGTTAGCTCATTTATGTTATAAAAATGAAACTACTACAAACTGCTTTTTACTACATTTAATTGTTTACAATTATGAGTAATTTGTGGTTATAATAATAGAAACTGTTTATGCGTTGTTATTTGTTTTGTAATCAAAATAACACGTTTCGTAACTCGTATCGCGTTATGAAAACAAAGATGTAGGGAAATTCTTGAAATCATATGATTATAATTTCTGCGCTAGCATCCGCACTTTCCTATCTCTTGAACTTCATAATAAAAACTTTTGCTTGGCCTTGCGAAATAATAAAAATATCTGTGTTTCCTTTTTATCGTCAGCTTGATAGTATACAAATTTTAGAATCATACAATATTTTAAATTCGACTAGTCAATTAAAAAAGTGGTCATCTATTGATTAATAAAATGGGTATAAGCTGATGAGGAAAATGAGCTGTGCTTCAAGATTCCAGAGCTTTATAAAAACAGGATAGCTTACCTAGGAACATAAAGTAGAAATTTGTATTATATTTAGAAAAAGACTGATAGAAACCTTACACATTTTTTAAAATCGATGTAAGCGTACCGTTTTTGTAGTCGTTCATATCTGATTTGAAGCATCAAAAACTGCTTATTTATCACGAATAACTACTAAGAGTATTAGTTTCACGTAGATTATTAGTTTGGATCATAAATGTTCTTGATTCTTTTAAGTTTGACAGCCGTATAACCTCTTCTATATCCATATATTCAACCAAGAAATTTTCTCAGATCTACGCGTGCTTCTTCGCTTCCATTTTTAAAACAACTACGGAAAACTTAAGAACGTTGCATAAGACTCACATGAAACAACATTTCTACCTTGGCATCTGCGATTTAGCCATATGTTAATTATTCCTTTCACTTGAGCTTATATTTTACACTTTTAGAGTCTTTTCAAGCAAAGTACTTGTATACAATGAATATAGTGTGAGTTTAGACTGTTAAATCATAAAAAGAATGTAAGTTGGGAACATTAATGATTTGAGTGGCTATTTCCCATCGACAAAAATTGGTCTAGGTTTGGACAGTGAAAAAAAACGAAAAAAAACAAGATGCCCTACCGGGCAGAAGGATTTCTGCAAGCTTTGCTGCTGAAAATGCCACAAAAATGCAACACTAGCACACTAGTTCTACAAAACTAAGACAGTCACATCATTCAGCTCGAGAAGCATCAGCATTAAATAAACAAAAATATTAATGCGACTGACAATGTTCGTCAAGAAAGTCAGCCTACCATAACATAAAAAAGGGGCTTTTCTTTATGCTATCGCGGAGATCATTTATGAAGATCTGTTTTTTTTTGTACGAATAAGCTGAATGATTGTTACTGGATATTTGCCAGCCACGTACTCCAAAAATGTGCATCGACACAATACGAAACTTTAATTTAACCACATTAAATATAACGAATCCTATAAAAAGATTGTGTATACTGGCGGTAACCAACATATCATTTGGGCAGCACAAACTAATATATAAAGTTTCTATATTGATCTCCTCAGAATGAAAAATATAAATAATAATTACTTAGAAATTAAAGCTCATATCTAATCTAAAAGTTAAAAAAAATACAACATACGTAGGGAGAAAAGAGATAAGCTGATATAGCCAGAATACATCCAAAAATTGCTACTAAATATAGTATAAATAGCTGTATAAAGTGCATATGTTGGTGATGTTGGGGAGGAGCTGAAAGGAAGCTAAGCTGAGCTTTAAAAATCCAAAAGCTTCTAAAAATTGACTTCAAACATGCATACACATACAAAATACACGAAGGTCTTTCATATTTAAAAAGGCTTGGAGCAAAAATAAAACAAGAAATACCTTTTCTTCCACACACCATGTATTGGCACTGTTTTCATATTTTAAACTTCAAGAAAACTTCTTTCAAAAAACAGAATAACCACACTGTAATTTAATTTTGTGAACATGATAAGTTCCCAACAGTAATGCAATTCTTTATATAAAATTATAAGCTGTATTAACTTCTTTTAAAGCCATATTTCCATCAAAGAAACTTTTAGCAAACTACACACGTTCTTTCGCGGCCATTTTAAAACGTTTTGTGGACGATCACATGGCATGGCGAAAATCACCCAATAAACTATCGCTATTGAAGTTAAGGTGGCTATATTAGCACCCTTTCGTAGAAATCGGGCATTATGCACCAATCACGATTGAGACGGCTTTTTTATGAACCAATGAAATTGGAGAAACAAATATGACTAGGTTTGGACAGTAAGATGAAAAAAAAAAAACAAAGACGATCGTAAAGTATTTCTTGCTTACGCAGAAATCCAAAAAACAAAAAAAACACGAACGGTTTCAAAGTATTCCTTGCTTACGCGGGAATACAAAAAAAAAAAGGAGAGAAAGAAAGACTGACAGCAGGATGTAAAACGATCTTTCTGTTACACAACACACCTCATGCCTTCTACCTTAATGTGTTGTTGACAGAAATAATATTTAACTCCTCGTGTTTAGAGCGCCTTGTTGAACAAAGATCCCGAAAGCCTTGGGTCCCCTAACTCACAGACTTGACTTCGGGCAGTGTATAGCGGTACCATATCTGAAGAACAGCAGGTTATAAGACATCCCGATAGGGGCTATTCCGTCCTCGCTACTTCAAGAAAGTAAATCGTAGGTCAAGAGCAATCAAAAATCCAGCCAACAAAGACAATATGAATTGATGCAGCATATTTATTGATGTCTAGGTCTGCGCACCGAAACACTCTTGTGGGCCCTGGATACACGCCGTTCTCCACAAAGCTATCCCTTTCTTCGCCGTGCAGAGTCGTTCCGAAGACACCTCTTTGCACCCAGGAGAGAAGTGCCAGTAAACGCAGTACTGATACAATCAGCTAACACGGCCATGACCGAGTCATACAAAATGCTGCACTTTTGGGAGGAGGAATGAGATATCCAACAACTGCCTATTGTTGGAAATGCCTGATTCAAACTCACTGTCATAAAACAAACATTGACGAATTAGTGCCATCCTTTTACATCCTTTTGTGAGCATATTCCCGGTAAGGAAACTTCATTTAAAGATCTGTTTTTAGTAAGAAGAAAGGCTAGAGAGTAGAAAGTAAGAAGTTAAAGTAAGAACAACAACAAGAGAACTTGCTTACTGAAACAGGAATAGTGATTTTGTTATTCCAGTGAAATTTCAGTAGAACACACATTTGATAATCAAAAAGATGAAACAACTCATCCTCAGTCATGCAAACCACCAAGTCCATCAAAACGCTCCAGTTCAACGGCCATACAATTCACAAACTCTGTTAAACTTACTAACTTCAAAAAATAACAAAAAATATACTTGCCACACTCGAGTCATTTCTTTGAGATTTTATTCTAATAACGTTTTCCACGTTCTTACATGAATTTGTCAATTTGTAATAAATGAATGATCATCCACAAAAGAATAACGGACATTTCGTACACCAGAGACCTTCAGAAATCATCTGCACGGTTTTCAAGTATCCCTTGTTGTACTCTTTATGTTATGTTCAATGAAATCATTGAAATGTGAATAAAAATTTCACATCGTGCAATTTAACACCAACTGCATGCTAAAGCGCTTCTTCTTTTAAAAAATTCGTTTCCGGGGAGAGGGCGGCCGGGTTATGTTTATTGGTAGCCCTAAACAATATGAAACAAGAAGCCACTTGGCTTGAAGACTTCAGGACGTAACACAACGATACATATTTAGTCTCAAAAATACAACGTTGCCGAATTGCCAAATTATGTTCAAATCTAATAAAATGACTGGCAAATTCAAAATCAGCAACTTCTAATTGTGCGTTGTAGAAATTTTTATGAATATTGTAGAACTTTCTAAGTTTGATCCAAATTTGGCCCGAATTACCTATTTCTGGTCAAATCTGACAAAATGACTGAAAAATTCGTAATCAGCACCTTTCAAATGTGATCGGCGCAAAATTTTTTGAAATTTGAAGAACTTTCTAAATTTGGTCCAAATTTGACCTAAATTGGCCAATTTTAGTCAAACCTGACAAAATCATTGCCAAATTTGAAATCAGCACCTTTCAAATGTAATCCGTGTAAATTTTTGTGAAAATTGAAGAACTTTCGAAATTTAGTCCAAATTTGGCCTAAAATGGCCAATTTTAGTCAAACCTGACAAAATCATTGCCAAATTTGAAATCAGCACCTTTCAATTTTAATCGTGCAAAATTTCATGAAAATTGAAGAACTTACGAAATTTGGTCCAAATTTGACCTAAATTGGCCAATTTTAGTCAAACCTGGCAACATCATTGTCAAATTTGAAATCAGCACCTTTCAAATGTGATCCGTGCAAATTTTTGTGAAAATTGAAGAACTTTCGAAATTTGGTCCAAATTTGGCCTAAATTGGCCAGTTTTAATCAAACCTGGCAATATCGTTGTCAAATTTGAAATCAGCACCTTTCAATTGTGATCCGTGCAAAATTTCATGAAAATTGAAGAACTTTCGAAATTTGGTCCAAATTTGGCCTAAATTGCCCAATTTTAGTCAAACCTGTCAAAATCATTGTCAAATTTGAAATCAGCACCTTTCATTTGTATTCGAGCAAAATTTCATGAAAATTGAAGAACTTTCGAAATTTGGTCCAAATTTGGCCTAAAATGGCCAATTTTAGTTAAACCTGACAAAATCATTGTCAAATTTGAAATTAGCACCTTTCAATTGTAATCCGTGCAAAATTTCATGAAAATTGAAGAACTTTCGAAATTTGGTCCAAATTTGGCCTAAAATGGCCAATTTTAGTCAAACCTGACAAAATCATTGCCAAATTTGAAATCAGCACCTTTCAATTGTAATCCGTGCAAAATTTCATGAAAATTGAAGAACTTACGAAATTTGGTCCAAATTTGACCTAAATTGGCAATTTTAGTCAAACCTGGCAACATCATTGTCAAATTCGAAATCAGCACCTTTCAAATGTGATCCGTGCAAATTTTCGTGAAAATTGAAGAATTTTCGAAATTTGGTCCAAATTTGGCCTAAATTGCCCAATTTTAGTCAAACCTGACAAAATCATTGTCAAGTTCGAAATCAGCATCTTTCAATTGTAATCCGTGCAAAATTTCATGAAAATTGAAGAACTTTCGAAATTTGGTCCAAATTTGGCCTAAATTGGCCAGTTTTAGTCAAACCTGGTAATATCATTGTCAAATTCGAATTCAGTACCTTTCAATTGTGCTCTGTGCAAATTTTCATGAAAATTGAAGAACTTTCGAAATTTGGTCCGTCAAACCTGGCAATATCATTGTCAAATTCGAATTCAGCACCTTTCAATTGTGCTCTGTGCAAATTTTCATGAAAATTGGTCAGCTGGAAGTCCTAATTTGACCAAATTTGCGAATTCGGCAACGATGTCATGTAAACGCTGCACGAAAACGTTCATAACTTGGAGGAGTAGTAGTAGTAGTAGGAGGAGAAACACGGGTATTTTAAATACTTTACTCCACCACGGGTGTCCTAAAGTCAATAATTTTTCTTTATTCAAAATACGTACTGTAATAAATATAACTGCATTGAAAAATATAATCGTTTGATAGAAAAACCGGTGCCAGTATTCAATGAAGCAGTGTACATTAATAGTAATCAGTTTCAAAGAGATTCGAAAAGTAGCTAAAGTTTGTTATACCCTATTTATCAATAAATATATTTCTTTAAATTAAAAACATACATTACCTTATCGGACAAAACTTAGTCAGACAAAAGTGACTAAATTTTTTGGAAGTGACTAAAATTTTGTCCGACTAATAATTTTGTCCGACTAAAATTTTGTCCGACTAATTATTATGTCTAATCATTTTTTTTCAGAATTCTTCTTCTTATCAGTTTAATTACAAAATTTTAAATATTCATAATTTCTTTATGACTTTTCTTTTTGCTCACCAACGAATACAATATTTTAATAGCCTCACTTATTCGAAGAAAGAATCCACAGGAAAATAGGAAAGCACCCGTAATAACAGAAACTTCCGATGAAAGTGATAGCGAGGTAGTTCAAAACAAAATGAAGAAGACAGTCATAATAGAGGAAACGCTTGAAGCCAATGCAGTAACCAAAACAGATTTTTATACTGATCAGGAATATGACATTGAAATTGAATAATAAAATTATACTACAACCCTTTTAATTAGGATTTTTTTCGTCGTGGTATGATGATTATGTTGGACATATGTTTTTCACGTCGGCAAAACTGTTTTTATCATGCATTTTCCCTGGTTTTCCTATACACACCTAGAACTTAGAGTAATTGGCGCACTTCCGCACGCTTTTTGATAATCCTTGTCGCAAATTGTAAGTTATGAAATTTTAGAAAAGGACCAAAATTTTAGTCGGACAAAATTATTAGTCGGACAAAAGTGACTAAAATATTTGGAGGTGACTAAAATTTTGTCCGATAAGGTACACAGTGTTTCCGCGTCTATAGCGATTATCGGATGTTTATACACTATTTAAAATATTTTGTAAATTATAGTGTTAAAGAGTACATTCATCGTCCCTCATTTTGACAGAAAACGAAATCATAGTTTTACAAAGCTGAAGTCTCAAAAACGAATCTTTTAAGGATGACTCATCAGAGACGTAGTTAGTTGAAATTTGTCAAATAAAAAAAAGCAACAAAAAACTGTTTTGTTTTTATCCGCTATCTTTTTCATCTGAAAAAAGAAAGAATACAAACATAATCATTTATTATCCTTATAGCATGCAATTATTGCTTATACGCCAAATATTGTTTTGGATTTCACACATTTGTCAATAAAATGGTAGATATTAATTTTGCAAGTTATTATAATTGGGACGTCATCAAAATCTTTGATTGATGATATCTCTGTAAAGTAAAAAGTCACTTTGAAAAATCTTACAAAAAGGCATCCAGCCGATTGAGACTGATGTCAAGATTTCGACCACTCCTTACCACCAAGGCAGCGTTGACGCTGTATGTATCTCTGGTGGTACCGATATTAACATACTGTCCTTCGATTTGTTTTTCGCTCACTGACACTCAAAAACGTAAATTGGCTTCAATAGACGAAAGAGCGTACAACGTACAACCCATGTTCCTCCCACTCCCATCGAAACATTGAAGTTGAAAATGACGGCGGTATTTGTCCACCGGTGCATTCATGATGATGTAAATGAAAATTTCAGAAATTATTTTGAACTGTTTGAATCAAATCGCACAACTCGAAACACTGGTACTTACCAAAAGTAAGATTTGAGGCTGCTCGGAAATCTTTCTATTTTCTAGGAGCTAAAATTTATTCTCGCTTCCGAGCTAATTGCAAATCGGGCAAAATCGGAAGAATCGGAGTCTCTCATACGCATGCGCTAGTTGCTGCAGTGAAAACAAACCGATTCACTGCAGTGAATTTCCTAGAAAACGAGCGCTGTTCTTGCTAGAAAACCTATCTCTGGCACTTTTTCTGCTGGCATTTTATATATGAGGTGATAGAAAATTATTGGTGCATAAAGAGGATAGAAATAGACAGATTACCTAGCTACTGCCGTTCGTATTTGATGTCATTTTGACTTTGACTTTTTGTATCGTGCTTCTATGATCCTGACTATACTGTATCTGTACTCTTATGCACTTGACTGTACTATTGTGCAGTCCATGTTAGTGTTTAATCAATGGGGGTAGGATATGCACAGCAATATCGGTCTACCTGCTGGATGATTATCACAACCCAAGACACGTATGTATGTTACGTACAAAAGAAAATTCCTCAATTCTCAATTTCTCTCATATGTTTATATGCATGCACTCCAATCATATTATAGGGTGTACAGTTGTATTTTTATCAGTTGTATTTTCTATTAATGGGAAATGAAATAATATCTTGACAAAAAAAGGCTTTTCTCTTATTGTCTGCATATATTTTTTTAATAAGAAATCTACCGAAGTGTCTAGTTCTAAATGTTTCTGAAAGTATGCTTTTATTTATTAAAGTTTGCATTTAGTTTATTAATTCTTTTTATAATAATGATTTTAGAGAAAAATTAAATAGAGAACATTTTGTGAAATTTTTACTACATAGTTCTAGGTTAAAAAAAATTTAGAGAAATATACAATCATTTAAAAATAATTCTTGAAGTCTTGATTTTTTGAAGATTTTACATGTAGGTTTTATTATTTTAAAATAAATATTTATACAGGATGACTATTACAAGCATTAAAATAATCTAAAGGATAAGAAATAAAAGATATTTTATTGTATACACATATAAACACTTAAGATTTAAAATATTCCTTGACTTTCGATTTAAAAAATATGAACAGATTTTTCAGTTTTATTTTTTTATTTTCAGGTGCTTTCAGGTAGGTTTGCTTATAAGCCAGGCTTTTTTTCCATCATGTTGTGGTTTGTGCATCCATATGCAGCACAACTTAAAGGCATTTTAAAGTACCTCAAAGCAATAAACACGCGTTCATCAGTGAGCTTTCACCGACGAAATGAGGTTTGTTTTCACTGCAGCGCGAGTTGCTATGGCAACAACAGCGAATCCGATTTTTAGCTCGGAAGCGAGAATAATGAGCTGCTGTTGAATTTCAGAAAAAGAGCACGATATTAAGAAGTTTAAGTCACTATGTGATCGTAGTGACTCGTTAGGCCGATTTTAATAACCAAATTTAAAGTATTCCATAATAGCGCCCACCCTATCTCTGGCTTTCCTGCTGGCTCTATTTCTTATTCCACCTTTTACATATATTACATCTATTTTTTATTTTTTATTTTGAATACTATGCAGGACAAACATTGATAACAGTATTTTGTTTATATTGTAAATATTGTACATATTACTGAAGTTTTTATCCTGGGTAAATATTCAATAATAATAATAATATAAATAACAATAATAATAATAATAATCCCATACATGTTTTTATCAGTTTTTCGAGCTCTACAACATGGGTACACTTTCCGTTGCCAATTCCTTAATTTTATTTTTCCTAAATTTTATGTTTAATTTCAAGATGGTTGGATGACTGCATTTCTTCACTTCTTCATTGTATGATTAAAAATTTTCAGATTTTCTTTACACACTCACAAAGCTAAAACAACGTCCTCGTTTACTAATAAGAAGACATATTCCTATTATGAATCTTCACTGATACGTTGTGTTTGTTAGCAAGGAGCATGGCGACTTTATTATTTTTCATCAGCACAGTAAAATAGGGTAAATACAACGGTAATGATTTTGTCGATTACAGCTGCGACTGTGTGTGATAAGCAACACAACCCTTTCTCCAGTTTACAAAAGTTTACATTATCTCAAATGTTTTGTACTGTCGAGGACTTTATATTTTTGCGACACATCTAACCTACACCAAGTATCTCGATTAGTCCATTCATTCAGATTTTATTTGATCTTAGATCATCTTTTATTTACACGAACTTATAATGATACATTTAAGTCAGCTTTGCGTTATATTTGAACATTTGCATCGATTTTCGCAAATTAAGTCGAAACAGTGATTGCTTCGTTTTCAGGTTGTAAAATAATAACATTTTGCCTGCCATTAGCTATGGAAATAAATGGTTTTTTTATATACAGGAAATATTTCTAAACTAAGTAAATGTCGAATTGAGAGAACCTTCAGAAATCTGTGAAATAATTAGTTTTTTCATGTAACAGACACACAAAGTAGATAAACAGAAATATCGACAACTTTTGTTGTAACCCTCAACATGAATCGATGTTCAATCGTCAATCATAAGGTATTATGGTTTTGTTATCTGTGACGAAGAGCACTTCCATTGAAATAGTGCGTATATTTCTATGGAAATGCACTCCTTTACAGTGACTTGAAACCATAAAGTCAATAAGGAGACAAAGCAACAGAACAGAAAAGAGAAAATCAAATGAAATATCGGCATTTCGTTTTTGCCAAATAATAGACCTTTTCTTTGAATACAGTTTTGTGCTAAATCGCTTTTCACCTCGCTTCTTTATACACTGTTATTGCCCCCGCAGCGAGCGTAAGCGAGCGAGGAGGCATAGTAGTTTCACGAGATAGGCGAATGTCAGTTTCCGATTTTGTTCTTCATCCTCATCATCATCTTCCAACTTTCGTGTTGACGTTACATGGTGGTATACAATTATTAGCTGACTTTGCTTTTTTTTTACCGTTTCAAAGCATGGTACTGTAAGTGGGAGACAGAATGTTTTTTTGTATCTCTTTCCTAATTTATTATCATACTATACTATGTTATTTAGGAAGTTCATATGCTAATATTGCTTAGACATTTTTCATATTACTTTAGTGTTGTTTTAGTGAAATGAACGATAAGGATTTTGAAGCACAGCTTGAAATCTGAAATTTTGCCAACCATGCATTTTATTTTTGTATATGTTTTAACTCTAAATCTTTCATTCAATTAATTTTATTCAGCGACTGATTATTGGCGGATCTTGCCCTTAAAAATATTTAAATTGGATTTCTGTGTATGTAAGAAAGCCATATTTACAAACTGTCGTTCTTCGTGTTTTTTTTCTTTAACTGTCCTCAATAAGACCTTTCTATATTTTTTCTTGTTTTTTTTTATGTAAACTTTGGCTATTTTTAGTTTTGAGTCAAAGTTTGAAACAGAGATTTCTAATAGATTTTTTTTAAAAAGTTTTTTTTTCTACAGAATCTTATTTTGATTGTAAAATACGCATTTGATTATAAAATACGTATCCATGGTTTCAGTTCACACATTTCTTTTGTTTGTATCAAATACTTTCTGATCTTATTTGTTAAGCCGTATTTACACTTTTTGAACGGTATATTAGTATCAGTGTGACTTAGGCCTATAAGAGATAACAAAAAGTAACAAAGTTTTGAGCAGATTTTCATCTGTTTAAGTTTAGATCTATTTGGTTTGAATATTCCAAGTTGGTTTTGAAATACTCCCACTGCTACACTATGCCGCATGGTTATACTACTCATTAAACTATTTGTTGTATTGTAAAACTTTTTAACTATTGTTTCATATAAACGATTAATTGTTCTTGTAATTGGAAAAGTTATCCTAAAGAAAGTTTAACTCAATTCTAATGTAAGTGAAAAACCGTGAAGACCATCTGTCAATGAGTTTTCAAATCTGATCTCCCATTTCAAAATGATCATGCTCACAATTCTTCTTGTTTTTATTTTGTTTATACAATGTTATCAAAAGTTAAAATGTATATATTTGTTACTGTGAAAAGTTTGACAAAAACATCCATCTTAATCTTTTTATCTCCCTTCACCCTTGTTCTTTCAAAACAATAGAAATGACGTCATAAAACATTGCTTGTTCTTTAAATGACCGTTTGCTGATTAAATAGTTTTTTAATTATCTAGATGCCATCATGTCAACTCTTTGAATGAAGGGTGTTATTGTATGCCTGTTTCGAAGCATTAAATGTTACAAATTAAATGTTAAATGCTACTCGTCTCATGGTCATAATGCGAGACAGTTCTAAAACGATTTTGAGTGAGTGTTGAGTAGCTTTGAGGCTTCCTAAAAAACGGGCTTTGTCGAAATATTTAAGCATATAAGTATGCCACTTACCAAGCCCACAATAAACCAAAGCATTTGTTTTCGAACAAAACTTATTTTTATTTCCGTTGTATAGCTTGCGATGTATAGCTTGCTGTGTATACAAATTAAAATGCTTGAGTGCGGGGGCATTTTTTAGCTAAAGCTACATGCTAGTTTTACTAGTTGAAGATCTCTGTTCAAAAATTATTTGCATTCAGCAGCAGTGGTTGGTTGATATCATCAAAGTGAGATTCAAGAATATCATCAACCGGAAAATGTTTCAATAGGTTTCATTAATATTTTACGCCAGTCCTTGTTGTCTCATTTAAACTCTCATTGATAACACCCTGTCATTGATAACACCCTGTCATTGATAACACCCTGTCATTGATAACACCCTGTCATTGATAACACCCTGTCATTGATAACACCCTGTCATTGATAACACCCTGTCATTGATAACACCCTGTCATTGATAACACCCTGTCATTGATAACACCCTGTCATTGATAACACCCTGTCATTGATAACACCCTGTCATTGATAACACCCTGTCATTGATAACACCCTGTCATTGATAACACCCTGTCATTGATAACATCCTGTCATTGATAACACCCTGTCATTGATAACACCCTGTCATTGATAACACCCTGTCATTGATAACACCCTGTCATGTAAACTAACGGCATTAATGGGCGGTATAATGCAAGAGTCAATAGAGTTGTCTATTCAGTTGTCTGTTCAGGCGTTCGTTCAAAAGACCGTAAGCAACAGATATCATCATCCAACGTTTTTGCAGCAATATAATATGTAATGGAAATGTTGCACATATGAAAAGAGTCCTCATTCTTCCATGAGAAGGAAAATGTGTTTCTCCATGTTTAGACGGAGGTGGTGAATCATTAATCTTCATATCTTTTATCTGATATAATTAAAAGCAGCTTTGTCAAATTCAAACAAATCTAGTCATTACAGAACTTTTCCTACCAAGAGCGTTTTTCGTTATCCTTAGTCAAATTACAACTTTTGCATAGAATTTGATAAATTTATGATCGAGTCTTTAAGAATTTCTTTTCTGTTCTATTCACATTGTATAATGGGCTTACAATTGAAGGTGAGCAGTTTCGAAAACATTTTACCACTTTCCCTTCATCATTGGTTGGCTGAAATTTCTATGAGTAAAATCTCATAGCATCCACCCTATCAAACACCCTCGAACCCAGGGTTTCTTACCTTTTTGATATACAGATGGCCGCGAAAAGGCAAGAAACCCTGCGTTCGAAGTTACCCCATCAAGCGTTTCATACGTTTCAACGCCACAATTAGTTTTTGCTTATCAAAGTCTTGTGATCACATTTGTAATTTTATTTAAAGGAGAAAAAACGTCAAAAACAACTTTGGCTAAAATAAAACTTTAATTTCTTTACAAATAAAGTGGCTTTATCCAAATTTGTCAAAAAGTTTTATTTCCTACTAAATAAGCATTTATCCTCCACAACTAACCGTATTATTACAGTTGTGACGTCATGCATGTACATCTTTTATTACAACAACAAAACGTTTACTTTAAAAATCAAGGATTTCAAAATTGAGAATGTTGAAGTCAACAGTAGTGTCACCTTTCCCTCCTCCCCCGTCAACCAGCGTCAGCTTTAGCATAACCCTCCCCTCCCATAATGGTTGACGTCATTTGTGAACAATCCTTAATTCGGCGAAACATGATGTTATGAATCGGAAATTTGGAACATGAGCTGTTTCCAGATGTGTTTTTGTGTCATAACCAGATTATTAAAAATTCGCGGTGAAATCTTTTTTAAAATCATCTACAAGTATGCGATATACCCTGATGCTGATACACAGAGAAGTATTAGTCAGGGGCGAAATGAAATTCCGTGTCTTTTTGTTGTTAAAAAGCAAACTTTTTTGATATTATGAAAATAAATGAAAAACCACCAATTGACGTAATCATGACAGTTGGTGAATGGGAGCATGAAATGGCTAATGAGGTATGTAGCTGTTATAAACACTTTCACAATTCATGTTTTCCATATTAATTTCTGTTTTTATTGTATTGTTTTTTTACTTTGATACATATAAAATTTCTATGACGATTTCAATGACTTACATTAAATCACAATTTGGTCTGAAAAATAAAACTCAGGGCAAAAACAAGATGGCAACCCTAACCAGTTTTGTTTCCTAAGACCTATATTTTCATAATAACAAAATAAAAGGACATGATGCAAAATAAAACTAGCTTATCTCAGCCCACAAAATATTCTGACATGTTCTGGAAAACTCAAATCCCAGCTATGCGTAGCTACCGTGCAGAGAAAACACGCGGTCAAGTCGTTTGCTGTCAGTTTTGCATACAAAATGCAGCCAAATACGCAGTCACGTGTTTTCACACGCGTTTCGTCAAAGTGAAGAGAAAGTGCTCCAATGAACTACGGTATATGTAACGTGAATACGAAGAAATTAATGAAAAAAAATCATTCGTTTTGAGATAATAACTTTGAAGTGATTTTAAAATCAAGGATGATGGATGTGAATTGAATGTATGGAAATTTACACCATTGTAATTTCAAGTAACAATTGCTACTAATCCGGAGTGCATCATAATCTTTATTGAATGAATATTATACTAAAGATATGGAAATGCCGATATGACGTTACAGTGGAATCTCTATAAAGCGGACACCATTCGTTCCTGAAAAAAGTGTCCGCTTTATAGAAAGTTCCAATAAAACTTCTAAAATCTATTTTTGGACAGATTTATGGACACTTCCTTAGTACTAGAAAAGTTAGTCATGCATTGGTACATAAGAACAACACTACTGCATAAAAGAGGGTCTTGGAACAGCCTCTCCCCTAGGGTTTCTTGGCTTCTTCTTCTTAAGAGAACTTGGGGATGAGTTTGGGAATACAACAGAAGGTTCAACAGACAATGAGTGGACACATCTTTTTGGAAAGAAAAAAACAAAAATCGTCCCGTTTACAAAAGAAAGTCCTTAATGGATTGTTGCTTTTTGTTTCGCAAGTGCAGTTCTTCTATACTCTTAAATGACGGCTCAGAGGTTTGTACATCTTGATCAAAGTTGACGTAATCTTGCACAGAAAGATTTGGACAAATCTGCTCGAGGAGCGCGGCAAACTCCGGATCTTCTTCGTTTTCTTCCAACAACTCCTCATCAGATTTTCTGCAGAAGAAAAAAACGAGCATGACAAATACGCAGTTGCGATAATGCATCAGAAGAAAGTCGTGGGCCACATTCCGAAAAACTTTAGCAAACTCTTTTTCAACTTTTTACGCCTACTGGGATGTTCAATTGCCGTTGAAGTGACTGGCAAGCGCATCAACAGAGGCGGGGGATATGGTCTGGAAATTCCCGCAAAGTACACGGCAGCAGGCCCAGAAAATGCAGTGCATTGGCTAGAGAAGAGCGTCGAGAAGTGTGCTGATGCGCTCTCAAACAAAATAGATAAATGCTTGAAATAAATAAAATAAATAAAAGTGACTATTCTGTGTTTTTTTTGGCCCTGACCGCTTTAGAGAGAGTATTTTCAAGGGAAAATGCCATTTCGTTCCTGAAAAAACCGTCCGCTTTACGGAATGTCCGCTTTATATTTGTCCGCTTTATAGGGATTTCCTTATGAGAGTTTGACCGGTAATACATCCGTTCCTGGGTTTACTGTCCGTCTTATGGAGATGTCCGCTTTATGGTGTGTCCGTCTTATAGAGATTTCACTGTAGTAGATGTCATATTGTTCCCTAACTTTTTTGCTTCCCATTCCCTTTTTTAGAAATTTTATGAATTTGATGAATTTGATTTCGATTAACTTGAGGCACAGTTTTTGTACCAATTCTTCATTTCTAAATATCCGAAAGGATCGTTGTATATCACAGGTTGTATCGTGTGACGTCTTTGGTTTTCATAACAGGCAACCAATGTATTGAGACGTCGAGGTGCAAATATCTCGATAATAACCAATGCGTTTATGGGAGTCTTTCGATAGGGTAACGTAAAAATTTGGGTTTAAAACGTTTTTGGGACGAGGGTGATTTCGTTGAAACCTTTTATCGAAGATGTTTTAGTTTTTCAAGCTGCACAAGATGAATACACTTTTCAGTCACCATTAAGTGATATTTAAAAAATCGTCACCATAGATTGTTCCTACAACAAAAATACGTTTCTTAGTGTGTTTTCATGGAAACTTTTCATTAAAATAATCTTTTCCTTCCAGCTTCTTTTTCATAAAAACATTTACATGAAATATTTACTTACTTTTAGTGTTGAAGAAGAAATTCCCTTATTCGTTCTTTCATTCTATCGTTACCTCTCCATTCGCACGCCACATCATACGCAGTTCGACCAAGATGGTCTTGAATATAACGATCTGCTCCGTGACGTACAAAAAGTTGTACACATTCGAAAGAACCGAAACCTGATGCAATATGAAGCGCTGTTTCTTTGTATCTACCTTGATTGATGAGATGATGAGGTGAACTCTTTAACAAGATGCTGAGGGAATCGAAAGAATTATTGAGTGCAGCATAATGAAGTGCTGTTGAACCTTCATCGCATGTCTCTTCCACCTCTGCTCCCCTCTCAAGCAATAATCGAACAACTGACGTTTTATTGCTCCATGAAGCTGACATCAGAGGTGTAAACCCTTGAAATCTCGCACTCCTCATCCTCACGACCCTTGGTTCGATTGTTAGAAGGTGTTCGAGTGATGACACGTCATCATGGTGGATAAGATCTTCAAGATCTAACAATAGATGAAAAATGTTAAAATGATTAAAGATGATCGAAAAAAATTATGAAATATGCAAATCTAACCTCCCATATAAACCATACAGACCATATAAGCAAACCAGAGTAGAGTTAGTGGAGTACTCCTTCAAGAGAGGTGGTTATAGCTATGTTTTCAGCAACATCATAGGAATAGCTTTTTTATAAAAGCTCTTGAATTTTCTACAAAGCGGCGTCAAACCAAGGGCAGTGCTTACTCCAATTTCGTCTCTCCACTACTGCATTTAATAAACAAAGGTAAAATACATTTTTCAGTTGAATTTGGGAATATCTATAGAAAACCAAACGCTCCATAGAATAATGTGGAAACTTTCCAGTGGGAAAAATCGTCAAAATGTCACTGCGAAGAAAAGCATTTTCATTGAAATAGTATGTTTATATCTATAGAAATGCACTCCTTTGCAGATTTCCCCTAGGTTAAGGCTAAAAATAATACATAGAAGAATACATAGAAAAAAACATTAAAGATGGTTAATGAAAGAAAGAACAAAATAGAAAGAAATATACAAAACATAGATCTCGAAAAGCTTTGCAAAGAAAGAAAGTTCCATCATATTCGAGACTTACCGATTTCCTCCGTCCTCTGATAAACACCGCCCTTTATTAAACGCCGCACTTATAGCCAAACATTTGCAATAAACGCCACCTCTAATAAACGCCGCCTTCTAATAAATACAGTATCTTGAAAAGCGTTTATTAGAAAAGAGGCCAAATAAGAAATAGTCTAAATAGTTTAATAGCTTTATTTGCCTTCTATCAACAATTCTTCCACGTTTGGATGAATTTTAATTGATGTGTAATTAATTGTGCGGAAAATTTTTGTGTAATGGGAACATGTCTTTTGTTTAAAACATTCTTCTACACCGCCCTCTAATAAACGCCAAATCCAAAAATTGGAATTTTTAATAAACGCCGCTGTGTTTATTAGAGGAAACATGGAATGTATCAAACACTTCATAACTATGGCAAACTATGGTATAAAAATGTTGCCATACCTTCGAAAGTGTATTTCCCAGAGACAGGCGTTTTTGGCGATACGCTATGAAGAAAACAAACAAACAAACAATAACAAGATAAGCATTAGTGTGTCAAAACAACAGTAAGTTGTACCTTATGTCACACCCAGGATTACTGAGTGGGTGAAATATCGTCTCAGTTGGTTCCGACAGCAATCCACCATATATGCTGATGGCACATATTCGGAATTTATAGGAGGTTTCTTTTGCTACAGGTAATCGTATTTTGGTTCCATGGGAATGTGAAAGTATAACATCGTGTTCTTCACCAGTTGTCGGTGTATTCGCCGACATTTTTGTTCCTGTCACTTGAAACGAATTCTCAGGATGAACCCAGGAGAGTTGTATTAACTCATCTGATAACTTTTGTACCTGAAGATCTTCCACAGGTTCTGGTTGCATGAACCTAAATGCACAGTGAGTGAATGAGTGGACAATGCCCTGAGATATCAATAAAAATATAAATTGTAATTTGAAATAGTTGTAAAAGTACTTAAATATATACCTTGATGCAGCGTCTACATCTGCTTTTGGCTTACTTGGCACATCAGTTGGCATAGTAACTTGACAATATTTCTTGTGTTGGGAATGGTTTTTGTTGATTTTGATGGTAGTTATCTTTGATTCCCTGCAATACGTAGAAACAGCATAGAGACTCAGCTCATCTAGATCGTTAGTAAGTACGTATGAAAATATATCCATTAAATTGTTCTTAGACATTTCGTTATAGTGACATAACTTTCCTAAAATGGTATCCATTGATTCTTTCTCCTTTTCATGATACTTCTTTGTCTCGTGATAATAGGGAACAATCAACACCAAATGATCGGTGGAACGTGCAACCATCTCAATAAAAAATTGTCTCTTAAAATGTTCTTTTGGATCGATAAGAACGATAACTTGTGAGCATTCCATTCCTCTGCAGCCAGTGTAATCAGTAATCACTGTTTTATATTGCAGTAACGTTTCATTAAATGATTGATAATTGGAAACCCCCGGGATGTAAAGAATGTAGGTCCTTTTTAAACCATCTAAAGCAGAGATGCAAATATTGTATTCATCTTCATTATTACATATGATTAATCTCTTCTCATTTCTTCTTTCTGCATCGTAGCAGTGACGTTTTAGTGCTATGGCCAACAATATTGATGTTTCGATGGCAGGTACGTTATCTTTCGTATGTTGATTTAAAAATATTAAAACAGGTTTTCGACCATACATGTTATGTCCGCAGTCCACACATTGCTGAAAGATGAAAGTGGTGTCAATGGAAGTATTGACGCCTCCAAACTTCTTATCAAGGTCAAGAGCAACTGTATCAATCTCGTTTGGGTCTATATGATGAACTTGTAGTTCATTTCTTGCTGCCGACAGTATTGCGTCAGATAACTGATCTGATCCTGTGTTGCTGTTTTCACTGATATCTATTTCCTTTGGTTCAGATGGCTTCAGAATTTTCCTTTCCTTTGTTTTCTGCTGTGGCTGTGATATTTTGGTTGACCAACTAATTCCTTCTGTTGATATTTGAATGATCTTAGATACTTGCTTGGTAGTACGCATTGATAATGATAACGACATTACTTCCATTCCACAGTCTTTATAACATTGAAAGGAATCGTGTTCAGTTCTTTGGTTACCGATAACATTAGCACGCCTTTTCTCCATTGAACGTATCGAAAATAAAATATGGGATTTGCCGAGGGATACATCATTTTGTTTGAAGATGTTTTTCAGGCCAAGTGCTTCTACTGCATTGATGACTTCAGCATCAAGCTCATCAACAATCAGATGAAACCTTCTCCCTGAAGCTTTCGCTTTCTCTATCATGGCTAGCAGCATATTTGAAACAGTGAAACGAATCTTTTTACTTTGGTTTTCACAAATTTGTTCAAATTCCTTTGATAGCCAGATTTCTATATCCTTACAGTTTCCAAAAAGGACATTTGCATTTCCAGCATGGCCAGCATCTTTTATTCTCAGGAAAACATCTTCAAAGTCTTTCAGGTACAAGCTGTCGTTGTCAAATAAGACAAAGTATATATCTACAGGTTCTGTTGCATGTTTGACCAAATGTTCAAGAAGATGCCTTGTCACTACAGACTTGCCACTTCCATATCCACCAGTGACGATTCTCCAAAAGTTCTCACAAAACACGACCTTCATCTGCTCTTTTGTTAACCACATCGATAAAATTTTTTCAGTCACAGTCCCAAACAAAATCTTCGGTTCAATTCTTTTAGTGGCAAGAAAACCGAAAATGTAACTGATTGCAAGTATTGTAGTTTCATAACCATGGCTTGAAGAATAACATGGGTCTGGTGTGATAGCCTGGATATGAAAGTGCAAACCTGACAGTATTTCTTGCAAGTCCTTTTCTAGGCAATGTTTATTTAAAATGAGAACATTTTCACATTTGACTGTAATTTTTGGAGCAGCTACGATGTTGATATATGATTGTTTTTTTCCAAGTAGATTAGTGAACACGTAGGAAAATAATCGACAAAAGTTATCACCATCCTTCAAGGAATTCAGAGCTCCTTTTTCACTTTCAGCTTCACTGTAATTTATGATGAAGACGCATTGCTTTACGTAATCAAACAGTAGAAATTGTTTTTCTTCACCAATTGACGAAGGTTCAATTCCCAGTTTATCAAAAATTTCATTAAGATCAAGATGAAGCATCTTACAATGTGCAACAAGATTATATTCGGTTATCAAAACTGTGTTAGGCAATTCAAATTTGGCTGCAACATCGTATATCCTACTTTTACACATATATGCTGGTGGAAACTGTATATTGTCATTGAACATATGATCTTCAAGCGTTAACTTGAAATAGTCAGAAAAAAACTTTTTACATCTCTTGGTATAAGCTTGAAATGTGGTATAGGTGGTATCCAGTTTACCACTAGATACAACAGTCACTTCCCTTGGGAGGATTTCAGGTGATAACTCAAATCCTCTATAAATGTGTCCAAAAGCTGTGCAAGTTAGAATTCCAGGGTTTGTTCTCACAACAGTTGTCTGGTACTTTGGTTTTGATGCTGAAAAAGATTGGCAAATATCTGCATTATGTTATATATTTAAATGGATTGGTCGATTGATTCTTGTTTTTCTTAAAAAGAATTAACGCAACTCCTTACTCTGCTACTAAATGCTACTATTATCTGAAAAATTATGGTTTTGAAAATCAGAAAAAATGGAAAAATCTGGAAAATAACGTCTTAAAATAAAAAATAGGGCCATAAGATTTTTATTCATAATTTTGTGATAATTCTTTCATGTATTGTCATTAGGCCTTGCAATGAATTACTTAGTTCTTAGATCAATTATTGATTCTATCAAGCAGTTACCATTTGATACTACAAATTATTATCCAATGTCAGAAAAAAAATTCATTTCCATCTATTTTAGTACTAATGGTGAGAAAAACTTGATGAATTTGATAAATTTATACAATACTTCTTAAATTAGTAATTCATAGAATCCTTACTATTAAAACTGACACGTTTTTCCAATTGACTTGACGAAAGAAATTAAAGAGACAAGAAAATGGTGTATGGTAAAAAAGTTCACATACCTGTAAGTTGGAATCTTTTGGTACAGGACGGTCTATACGGAAAAACAATGTTACTTAATGCAGAAAACTGAGTCACTGTAAAGGTTTATTGCAATGATAAAAGAAATCCAGAAGCTCTGAATAAAATCATTTATGTAATGTGGGATATTTTGTTAACAATAAACGAAATCATCACATATCTCAAATTACATAACTTATTCATGTTGATCAGTTTTGAGCTTTTTGTTTCTTTAAAATAATTTTCTGTTAGCCAAATCTTAAAAGGGCACTCATAGCTGCTGCCTTTATTAGAGTTTTCTTGTACCTCATACACATTGAAGCAGATTCCTTTTAACATCAAATACATAAATAGACATACTCATTTTATTTGAACAAACAAATCGTTGTTAATAATAATCATTTGCATGCATGTGGTGAAATATGTATTTAAAACAAAAGTTTAAGTACATATCACAAACACAAGCTCTGCAAATGCTGCAACCTTTTTTCATACATTTTGTGTTTTTCAGGCGTATCTCAAACTTTTACTTTATTTTAATGTTATTTTTGTAACACAATAAAAAGTTTATAAGGAAATGGAAGGGATTTTGATAACAAACAGCAAAACATGAATACAGTGTTCCCAGGAAAAATATGGCCTCAACACATTGAAATGAGTACACCTTTTTAAATGTATCTTGGTTTGTTAAGATTTTTGTACCATGAAGATATTTTTCCAATTTTTTCAAAATGTGTCATTTAGTCAATAAAAATAAGTATTATTTTTTGATGCATCATACAATAAATTTGGTTCATTTGTTAAGGAAATATGAAGAAAAAACTTTCATGTCAATTTTCAAAAAGTGTCAAGTTATTTAAAAAAGGGGTGTGAAATTATCTGTAAAACAAATTTATTTTGCGATGCTTCAAACTTTAAGTTAAAAAATTCTCTTCACAATAAAATTAGGTTTACGCTTAAAAGCCTCGTAGTTTTTGAAAAATGTCTTTACAAACACCTGGACTTTCTTTTGGTGCATCTGGTATATGTTTGTCAGTTAATTGGCTTTTAAGAACTTAATGAACCAAATCGTTGAGTTTTTCTTTAATATCTTTTCGAAGAACAAATATTTTGGCAAACATTTTGGATAAGAATGGAAGGATAAAGCATGAAAAGCTCTTTCTTGTGATATAAAATTCACAATATTTTATCAGACCTATAGTGAAAAATACGCCTTGAAAATTGGTGGATAAGTCTTTTTGATACACACTGTAGGTCTATATATTATAGTAGAAGAAAATATTGATCACAACGTTATAACAGATGAGTTTTTTACTGGCGACGAAAGCGGCCAATCTATCTGGTCACTCATAATCTATGATGAAGTATGATGAATTCAACAATCTTGATGCCCAACCCTGATGGCACTCACCAGATATTTGAAAAATAAACTGAACGAATGGAGTTACTGTTCCAATTAGTATTCCGGAAAGCAGATGGTACAGCTTAATCTCCAAGCGATGGGGAGAAAAAAGTCATGCTACTTTTCAAAGGTGGAAGGGAAATGAAAGAATTCTTCCAACATGTTGGGAAGTTTGTCGATGGAGACACTTATCAGTCAACTGTCAAGAAGATTAAAAAGACTAATAAGTAAGACAAATAGTGTTGTCCAACGTAACATGTTGTTTTCAAAACTTCTCCCAAGGACAGAAGTCATTTGAGAAGTGGTCACAGGAAGTGAGCAACGCCACTAAAATCATCTCTTACGAAAATTATGATTGGAAACAAGCAGCAGTTGATGCAATAGTATTACAGACATCTAATCCAAAACTACGTGAGAGAGCTCTAAAGGCAATGTGTCTTACGATAAGCTAATGAAGCTCGGAATTTCAAAAGAACAATCTGTTAAAGGTGCTCACATGCTAGAACAAGCAAGTGGGTTAAATAATGCTGATGTCAAAGTTAACGAAGAAGTCAAACGGCTGAAAATTGAAAACAAGAAAATTAAAATCACGATTACCACAAAAGAAATGCTCTCTTTGTGACTCAGACAAATGTAAACAATGAAAGAAATGCCGTGCAGCTGGGCAAATTTGCTCAGCCTGTAAAAAACCTAATCATTTTGCAAAGATGTGCCGCACTGCGAAATATAAGAAGTCTTTTGGTCAGCTGTCAAGTGCAGAAACATCCGACTCTGATGATCCATGTACACCTGTTATTGTTGGTAAACTAGATTCAAATAATATAGCTGCAACAGTCTCAATTAAGCGCATTCATAACCCGAGTACATCTATACCTATGCAACTGGCAACAGATACTGGTATATCTAAAACATTGTTGAACAGAACTGACTGGTATAAAATACGAGAGCAGTGTAAATTTGCAAAGACTTCAAAACGGTTTAGACCATATATGGTACTACCTACCACCTTCATGTCACTCTTCAGGCAAAACGAAGTGCAAATATTTCAACATGGGTATATGTTGTTGAGCAATCCCTTCTGGGGAAACACGACGCCACAAGACGCCATTAGACTAGGCATAGTGACACTCAATGTAGACGGGACCTCAGAAGAGGTCGTACAACATCTATTTGGTTCTTCAAATGAAAACTATCCTGAGCATTCTAAATCTGACAAACAGACACAGCAAGAAATAGATTTAAATATGGACAAAATCGTTAAAGAATTTTCCTCTGTGTTCTCACACTCAACGAGCAAAATCACAGGAGATCCAATAAAGATTCACGTGAAAGATGATGTCAAACCTGTTGTGCAACCTCCAAGGAGAATTCGCTTACACTACATCTCCAGACTCAAAGCTGAGATAGCAGCAATGTTAAAGGATGAAGTCATTGAGGGATCAATAACTGAGGAATTACCAGGGACCTTCATAAGTAACCTGGTTATCACCGACAAGAAAAACGCTGATCGAATCAGAGTAACATTAGATTGTCAAGCTGTGAACAAAGAAATTTACACAACTCATGAACCAATTCCTACACCAGAAATGCTCCGGCATGAGTTAAAGGGTAGTGACAGATTTACAACTCTAGACATGACTAACTGTTACCAGTTTGAAATTGAAGAGAATGCTATCCACATCAAAGGCGACATTGTTGTCCATGGCAAAGAACGCCAGCATGCATGTACCTTCGAGAAGTGTTAAAGAAACTGATGAAGTACAATGCAACTCTACGTCCTGACAAGTGTGAGCTGGGAAACTGTTAGGGTAAGGGTTAGGGTTAGGGTTAGGGTTACTCACAAGAAGGAATGTGACCTGACCCAGAGAAGTGCCAAATTATCAAAAACCGTCCTGCTCCTAAATGTACTGAAGACGTCAAAAGCTTCTTGCAGACAGTCCAGTTCAGCAGCAAATTTTTGCATGGTCAACCTGGTGACAGATCATATCCAGAGCTCACTGAAGCACTACAAGCTCTTACAAAGAAAAATGCACGATTTGTCTGAGGAAAACTGAATCATCCGCCTTCGCAGAGATTCAAAGACGACTTTGCAGTACAACAGTGCTTGCACCATACGACACTCAGCGTAAGACGAGGCTATATGTAGACTCAAGCCCGATTGGGACGCAAGCAACACTTGCCCAAGCATACGACATTCACGGGCAGCAACGTTATAACAGTTGAGCTTTTTACTAGGCTCATGACCATGTCAAAAAATAAGATGAAATTTTTTGCTTTTCATTTCAAAATTTACAAAAGTATATATTTTTAAAAAACCTTAGAAAAAGATCTATCGAATGGTATAAAAATCACATTAAACAATGATGTACTTAAAGTATCTATATATTAATAGCCGATTCTCTGTCTGTCTGCCTGTCTGTCTTTGAAAACAATACATCAACTAAATACAAAGAAACTGATTAAATATTTTGGACAAAATGCAGCCGTGGCAGAACGTGGCAGCATGTTCGGTTTGCCAGTGTATCCTAACGTATCCTTGCTTGACTGTTTGAGACGGGTGAACTTTTTTTTCGAGCAATCAAAATGTTTAAAAACCGATAGATAAAAAAAGAGTATCATGAAACAAAATATTTTTTTGCTTTTCTTTTAATAATTTAATTTCATTTTATAAAGCGCTTCTGATCGAACGTTTTTTTTTATTCTCTTTATTTATTTAGCACGTGCCTTTTTTCTCTCCTCCCATGTGAACTTTTTAAGAAAAGAAACCATTTTCCTCCTGTTTGATAGCACCCATGTTAGAGCGCGTTACTTTTTTAAAACAAAAGCTAAAAAAAAGTTTTTTCTCTCTACGTTCTGAGTGTATTGTTGTACTGATCAACGTTTTTTTGGAACTATTGTTTAAACTGATATTTGATATTTGATTTCAAATCTGCCTCTAGGGATAACTGACGTTTTTTGCGGTCCGCGATACAGGCAATGGGGTGACGAAAAATTTGGGTCTAATTTTTTTGGGAGGAGTCTGTGATGTCATCAAAATCTTTGAAGAATGATATCTCTGTAACGGTTGATCGTAGTGGAACGATCCCATACATTTTTTGGATCAGTTTTTCGAGCTCTACAACATGGTTACACTTTCGGCTGCCAATTCCTTAATTTTATTTTTCGTGAAGTCAACGCATGCTGAACATGGGCGGCGAGCGACGCCGCCTTGGCGGCTAGTCTATATATTAATAGCCGATTCTCCGTTTGTTTGTTTGTTTGTTTGTCTGTAAGTCACGCAAAATGGTAGATTGAGTTGTGAGCGAAATTATTTTTTTTGTGTGTGCGACGTGAGTTCGAACCAAATACATTGCAACCCCCAATCAAACGTGACTTTTTTGGCTGATGAACTAATAAATGATGAACGTTTTGTTTTTATTATTATTGTTACTTTTATATTCCACGTTGACTTGGCTTTGAAAACAATACATCAACTAAATACAAAGAAACTAGCTGATTGAACGTTTTGGACATAAAGCAGCAGTGGCAGAACGTGGCAGCATGTGCGGTTTACCAGTGTATTCTAACGTATCCTTGCCTGACTGTCTGAGACGGGTAAACTTTTTTTCGAGCAATCAAAATGTTTAAAAACCGATAGGTAAAAAAAGAGTATCATGATACAAAATTTTTTTTGCTTTTGTCTTAATAGTTGTCTTAATTTCTTTTAATCGATTTCTTTTAATCTATTTTAATCAGATCGAACGTTTTTTTATTCACTTTATTCATTTAGCACGTGCTTTTTTTTTCTCCTCCCGTGTGATCTTTTTAAGAAGAGAAACCATTTCCCCCTTACGTTTGATAGCACCCATGTTAGAGCGCGTAACTTTTTTAAAACAAAAGTTAATAAAAAGTTGAAGTTTTCTCTCTATATGTTTTGAGTGTATTGTTACACTGATAAAAGATTGGTTTTACCAGAGGTTGTGACTTCGAATCTGCTTCTGGTTGAACACAAGTTGTACGAGCCGTTTATAAGGAAATTTGACGTTTATTGATACAGTGATACAGAGCAGGTGGACATGGGCGGCGAGCGACGCCGCCTTGGCGGCTAGTCTATATATTAATAGCCGATTCTCCGTTTGTTTGTCTGTAAGTCACGCAAAATGGTAGATTGAGTTGTGAACGACATTACTTCTTTATTTGTGTGCGACGTGAGTTCGAAACAAATACATTGCAACCCCAATCGAACGTGACTTTTTTTGGCTGGTGAACCAATAGAGAGAACGTTTTGTTTCTGTTATTATTGTTAGTTTTATATTCCAAGGACCACCGTTGAATTTGCTTTGAAAACAATACATCAATTAAATACAAAGAAACTAATTGATTAAACATTTTGGACAAAAAGCAGCAGTGGCAGAACGTGACAGCATGTTCGGTTTGCCAGTGTATCCTAACGCTTGTCTGACTGTCTGAGACGGGTGAACTTTATTTCGAGCAATCAAAATGTTTAAAAAGAGTATCATGAAACAAATATTTTTTTGCTTTTGTCTTAAAAGTTGTCTTAATTTCTTTTAATCGATTTCTTTTAATCGATTTTAATCTGATCGAACGTTTTTTATTCACTTCATTCATTTAGCACGTGCTTTTTTTCTCTCCTCCCGTGTGATCTTTTTAAGAGAAACCATTTTCTCACCTACTTCTGACAGCACCCATGCTAGAGCGCGTAAAACAAAAGCTAATAATAAGTTGAGAAGTTTTTTCTCTATGCGTTTTGAGTGTATTGTTAAACTGATATTTGATTGGTTAAAAATCGTAAATAAAAACCACGTTGAGTTCACGTTCGGAATGCATTGTGTAAAGCAAGAAAGTCTGCTGACATTTTAAATGCGACCGCGACAATGAACGGCTGAGTTAAGAACATGCAAGATTTGAAACACCAGGAACGTATTTCTCTACACGTGCAAACGAGCTTTATTAAGCGATAAAGCCAGCAGCAAAGGAAGTCTTATCGCTGGTTTTAAGTGCAATAATTTGGAGCAGGTGGTGATACAGCGCAGGCTGAACATTGGAGGCGAGCGTTGCCGCCTTGGCGGCTAGTACCTACTTGAAAGTCAAAGCCACTTTTTCCCGGGCCCACTGAAGTTATGTAACATTATTCTGTCTTGAAAAATGTTCCTTTATTTTTAATGTTAGTTCTTTTGTTACTTTTAACATAACGTAATTTGCGTACCGTTTTATGGTTTGTAATCAAAATTCCCTAGAGTGTCACACACAATGTTTTGACTGATATTGATATTCATAGATCAAATTCATATTCCATGAACAAACCTTGGGAGAATCTGATTGGACAGTGCACAAAATACATCTTATACATAAAATAATATTATACACATACCTGGCAGCACTTTTCCCAAATATATCTATGTAAATAAAGATACAAACAGATATAAAGAAAGACAACAACTTTAAACAATATGTTAATTGGCCATTACAATAGTACATTCCATAACTTGTACCTTCATCGATCTCATGAACCAAGTCTTCTTCATTTAGATAAATAAGTAATTCCTTCAAGTAGCTCCAAGTATGTGCATCGTTTGTTTCAAACCACTTTACGAGAACTTTGTACAATCTCTCTTTTACACTCTTGTCCAAATCAACTCGGATAGCTTCATATTCATTGTATTCCAAAAGAAAATGCGCCAATATCCTTTCCAGTCCAGGTACTTTCATTGAAATTTTATTGAAAACATCATCTCTTTTATTGTCATCTTGAAAGTACTTGTCATCACCTGGAATTAGAAAAACATAATTTGCAGACTTCAAACTGACTCAAAAGAGCTGATGAAAACCAATATGTGTTGCTATACCTGCGAAAGTTGGCAGTTGCCTGATATGGCTTGGAGTTATAATATGTTTTTCAAGATGACATGAGGTTAGTATCTCATTGATAGATGGCAAAAAACCTTTAGTATCACAATACGATACTTGATGAGATAACATATATGTAATACATTCTAAAATTGGTCTGTCCGTCTTCCCACCATATCTGCAAAACAAATCTTCAACTCTGTCTTTATCTTCACTCAGTAAGATCCTACAAAATGTCTTCTTGTTCTTTTCACCGCTGAGTCTTTTGTCAATTAAGTAAGCAATGCCGCGCACTAAAGACACAAAAATTTTGTTCTACATTACCACATATGTTTAAAATAAAAACTATTCCACATTCCATAAAGATATATACCTTGCTGGCCATTCAAAATATCTCCTGCTTCTTCCATATCATATTTGAAACCTTAAAGAAAGTATTGATGTATATAAAAATTCCTAGACTTTCCACTAATCTTGCTATTGGGAAACAAACTTATAAACTTATAAGCAGCAATGGTATAACAGTGGCATGTGCTGGCAAACCAGAGCTTCTGGATAAATACAAATTCTACCAGCCACATCTCTGGTGGTACTGCAACCAACCCATTCCCTATGAAGTTTTCAGATGTTTAGGGGTCAATAGGGCTGGGTGAGGAGTAAGTTAGAAATTAGAACCAAAATTGTAATGAATGTCAGCTGGTATCGGTTAGTCAGAATAGAAAGCCAAGCTTGCAAGGAATGAGCTAGAATAATAACAAAATAAACTTTTTAGATACATAGAATTTCGGATATTAACACAACATCTTAATATTTTAAAAAATGAAATTCTTTGAAAAAGTTTTTAAATACTTATATTTCAGCTGGTAGTGTGATCATTCATCATCCAGTCAAACGGTTTGAAGTTTTGGGTAATTTTTGAGGGTATTGTTTATATTTGACATTGTTTATAAGACAAGAAGAGTGTATATATATTACATTTTGCAATAAAGTATTTATTTTTTTTCATTTTTTTTTTATTATTTACCTGGTATTGTTTTACATGGCTAGCCTCACTCAGTTGCTACTGCATCTGCTTTCCAGGAGAGGCCACGGCTTAGGTTGGAGGCTCCGAAGTATTTGACACGTCATGAGTGACACAAACCCAATCAAGGGCCTGTGCTCTTCTGGATGACCTCCTGCAACACCCGATGTATCATCTACCCAATTTCCCTCACATGGCATGGGTCGACCCGGCGTTATGGTACATTCACTCGCGCATGGTGAATCGCCGCCAAGGGGAATTGAACCCCGATCTCCCGCATGAAATACGAGAGTGATAACCACTATACTACGGCGCCATAACAAGCAGAATTATATATCATAATATATAATATATTATCATCTATTAAAAATATTTTCTGATTGTCTTTAGCTCAACATCTCTTGCAGTATACTTTTACATGGACATGTTTTTGATTAGTTACAAGAAACCAAAACAAACTTCACAAAGTAGATTCAATATAACAGATTTAATATGCATAAAGGAGAATTAATGTTGAAAAAAACAACTTTATCTAAAATAAAACTTCATTTTTTTACAAATAAAATGACTTTATCTAAATTCGTTAAAAATATTTTTTCGCTCCAAATAAGTACTTGAAGGATTGCTCCGCAACTAACCATTATTACAGTCATGACGTCATCTATGTACATCTCTTTCAAAGTAATATGGATGGGGACAGCATTAGCAGTTCATTGTTCGTCCATTGCAGAAAAACTGAATGAAGGCTTTGAAAGCAGTTCTGATTCAGGTTCCACTGAACACAATGGCCTATATATATACATTAACAATCTGGAATATACTGAAGCAGAAATGCAGGCTTCAGGTTTTCCAAACAGAGTCCAAGTCTGAGGGCAACACTTCATTTCACATCATCATCAGTCAATTTGGCTGATAATAATATCAAATAAAATTTATTTAACGTGTTATACTTTACAGGCCTAAATTTGACATACTTTGTAGCATGGCATCATCATGTACATTAACAACAAGTAAATGACAAAATGATTACTGAATGAAAAAACAAACTATAAAACAATGCAGATATAAAACATTTTGCAAAGCCTCGATTTAGTGTTGGCTGTTTATTTACATATAGAGTATGAGCATTTTGTTTTTCTGACAATCTATGTTATGGTGCCTTGTAGAGTTGTGTGACAGTAACTTTAAAAAGTCCTTCAGAGTCCAGATGGTTTTATCACACACACAGAATTGCAGAAACTTACCAAATTGTTTATGTTAAAAGAAATCTGTTATTAAAGGACTTCCTATTGAGTAGTAAATAAGCAGATCTTGAGAGCATCTAGTCACATCTAGTTACCCTAGGCATAAGGAAATGCGTACCAATTGATCACAAGGTTAATGACTAAATAAATATCTAACGATTTGTAGACACAACGTCACTTGGAAACTAATATATGAACCATATATATTAGAGACTTTTACATGCGACGATTGATATCACGTATTATCGATCTTTCAGGGCTTTAATTCACCCTAAAATGATATAGTCTTCAAATTTTGTACAGAGTTTGGCCAAAGTAAATCGAATCGGTCAAAGGATTCGAGAAGCCAAAACAAAAGTTGAAAAAAATTATTTTACGTGCTGATGTCAGCAAAAAATATGAAAATATTTTTTTTTTCTTATTACTACCATCTTTTGTTTCTTGCAAAAATTTTATAGACTCGGTTCCAGGAGTTTTTTACTCGATTGTAATAAGCATCTATTTGAGAGCATGTGCACAAAATTTGAGCTAATTTACATCATTATTTGGCAAGTTAGAGACCAAATAAGTCATGAACAAAATTCCTGAAATTATACGCTACTTGCGTAATGTACTACAAGTAGAGCTATAAACAACTTACTTCATCAAATACTTCTCATTCCGAATTAAACCCTTTTAACAATTTTGAAATAAGCCACGATTAGCAAATAGCCTCTATTGCAGCCGAAATCAGTAGAAAATAAACAAGTAACAACCCAGCTGTTTGACTGACGTTCGAAATACCACTAAAAAAAAAGTCGACAAAATTATGAGCCTGTACAACTCCCGTTTTTAATGATTAGATAATTAATGCATCACTTATTCATTGGCTGCTAATTTGTTTGTGCAGGTATTTTGTTTTGTTATGGTAATATGATTGTTTTGAGAAAAAATGCTTGAACGCTTGAATTAACTCAGATACAAATGTCTTAAACAATAGTAATCTGCATTTTATGTTTTATAATCTACTGAGGAATTTGTTTTATACTTGTAGTCAGTAGCCACAAGTGACGTGAATACAAGTGACATCAACTCCGAAACGGAAAACCGGTTGCTTAAATACACCGAGATGAAATTGACTATGATTCATGTTCAACCCGAATATTAACCAGAACTACCCCAATACAATGCTGCAATTACTTGCTTTCCGATTATTTTAACCAGTGATCATAATTGTTGTAAGATGTTCGAATAGTTCTTTGCTTTATTCCACTTTGTTTTAATAACCTTAACCATTTTTTTAATGACTTTTTGTCATTGGGTTATGACAGCTGTGACATGTGTTATGGAGAAAACTGAAATAAATTTAATGCAAATGTAAATAGCATTTTTCCTAACTATTACATTACTTTATAACCCACGCGTTTTGATCGCGTTTGGTTTCAGTTCGCTTGCAGACATCAAAAGTACTCCAATGGAACATCCTCCAAGATTTGCGATGAAAGTGAGTTTCAATTCAAATTATCCATTCAAACGAATCGTTGCTTGTTTTTTCCTTTGGAGCCACATTGTTCTTTTTGTTGATGAAATGCAAGGTCGTCTGAGTAGTTTAGATGATATGTGTTAACACTTAGGCTAAGTTTCCACCACTGCTATGGGTTTGATCAAAAAATCCTTTGAAAAAGTTTTTAAATGCTTATATTTCAGCTGGCAGTGTGATCATTCATCATCCAGTCAAACTGTTTGAAGTTTGGTCAATTTTTGAGGGGATTGTTTATATTTGGCATTGTTTATAAGACAAGAAGAGTGTATCTATAGTACATTTTGCAATAAAATATTTATATATTGTATATATTATAGTATTTAAAAATCCAATCCAATCCGATCGATAAAACGACAATCGACATACAAAAAAAGATTTTGGGTCCGACAGTTCAAGGATATAGTGTGTTTGGGTGGCTATGTCACGAAATAAGGCTTCGTTAGACTAGAATTAAAATTAATTTTTTAATTAAATTTTAAGATCTCAAACTGTGGTATCATTTTTTTTTTCGAAAATGGATGTGGCCCTGAGGTGACGTAAATTAATGTTGGAATTTTTTACTTTTCTTTAGCTCAACTTATAGATCTTGAGTCGAGAAGCAAAAAATATGTAAACACTATGAGGTTTAAATTCAATAATTAAAAGTTATGGGTGTTTAAAGTTTTGAAAGTCCAGGGGGTAAGAAAGAGATTCTATGTTGCATATGTATAACGTTTATTAAGCTACAACATTTTTAAACATTTTCCATTCTCACTTAACAGTTAAAAGCAACAAAATACTGCAATAGATAGTCAAATCTTAGTTTTTAAGGTCATGGTCGGACAAATATGCTGCTTTTAAGCAAAATTTATAAAGTTTATGTAGATATTTTCGAAGATCTCCTAACTCATGCTTTATAAATAATTATTTTGATCTTGGTTTGCAAGCTTGGGAAGCAAATTTGGACATACAACCTGTTTTTAACTATTACAAAGCAGTTGCATACATGTGTTCATATTTTCCCAAGTCTGAATCTGACCCTTCAAGAGCAATGAGGAGCGCATTAGAAGAATATCACGGGATAATAACAATATTGATTTCAAGGATCGCATGAAAAAGTTAGCAGCTGCATATCTAACTAGTCGGCAATTTTCAGTGCAAGAGGCTGTTTATCAGTTGATGCCAGAGTTATGGCTTAGAAAATGTTTTTCAGCTGTTGTTTTAGCTAATTTAAATCCCTCAGAAAAGCGCTACCGAGTTTGAAAGAATAATGAAGAGGAATTAAAAGAACTACCAGAAGACAGCATTGATGTGTTCAGAAAAAATAATCTTGACAAATATATGGACAGGCCTGACTTGAAATTTCAAGGAGGAAAATATAGTATGTTGGACAGCTTCTGTTATGCTGATTTCATGGCTTTTTATGTTCTTGACAGTAAGCCTAACGAAGATGCTGAAAATGGTAATCGACCAGAAATACTTTTAAATGATGACAATAATGTTTCTTTATTACATCCATCATCAATTTCTCTCATGTCATCAAGGGAAAAAATGAAGTGTCGTCGACTCCAATTAGTTGTACGCTACCACACCTCAAATCCAGCAACTAATCCAGAAGTTCAACCTCATCACTTGTTAATGATGTTTTGTCCTTTCAGAAAGGAATCAGATCTGAAAGCTGAAAAAAAATGAGAAGAGCCTGGTGTGTTAGATGTGGTAAACACTAATAAAACACGGTTTGAACCTTAAGCAGACTTAGTAGACACAGCTTTCATCAATTTCAGATATGGTCCATTAACCGATGAACATGCACAGCAAGATAATGATGATATTGAGGAGGAAGCCAACCGAATCAATAATGTAGATGATGAGTCTGAAAAGGACAATGAAGGAAACCCTGTATACTTTGAAAATGAGAGACCTGTTGAGACCATTTCCTTACCACATGTTAATCTGCCTCCTGATAATGAAGTAAATGATTTAATTAGATCATTGAATGCTAAGCAGAGGAATGTGTTTGAAGTAGTTAACTCATGGGCTAGGCGTTACGTGAAAATTTTGTCATGTGAAAAACCAATAACTATTGAACCATTGCATATATTTATAACTGGAGGAGCTGGTGTTGGTAAATCTCATGTTGTGAAAACAATACATGCTTCTCTTTCAAAAACATTAAGTTATCGATCTGCTTCACTTGACAAGCCTAAAGTTCTTTTACTGGCACCAACTGGTGTGGCTGCAATTGATATTGCTGGAACAACAATACACTCTGGATTGGGAATTCCTGTAGAATGTCATGGATTAGTTGTACCAAAACTTCCTGATAAGCGAAAATGTGCATTGTGAATACAACTGTCTGAAGTTAAAGTAAAATAATAAATAGCCGCCAAGGCGTCATCGCTCACCGCCCATGTTCAGCATACGTTGAGTTCACGGAAAATAAAATTACAGAATTGGCAACGGAAAGTGCAATCATGTTGTAGAGCTCGAAATATTGATCAAAAAAATGTATGGGATCGTTTTGCTACGACCAACCGTTACGGAGATATCGTTGATCAAAAATTTTGATGGCGTCACAGACCCGTCCCCAAAATTTTTCATCACCCCATCGACAGTATCGCGAGCCCCTCAAAATGTCAGTTATCCCTACTGATTACCGAGATAATTTTCCCTAAACATCACGTTCGATTGGGGATGCAATGTATTGGTTTCGCACTGACGTCACGCACAAGAAAAGAAAATAATTTCTCTCACAGCTCAATCTACAATTTGGCGTGACAGAAAACCAAACAAACAGACAGAAAGAGAATCGGCTAGATGAAAGCTCTATTATGTCTAATGAGTTACTATTACACGTGCACCAGAGGACCAATGAAATTTATGGATGTTAAACATTCAGGTTATTTGCGGGATTAACTGTAATCCTAGTTGGTGATTTATATCAACTACCACCAGTTTTGAAAAAAGCTATTTTTACAGAGTACTATGATGTGACTTATAATTTATCTCCTCTGTGGAGAAATGATTGAGCTCACTGAAGTAATGAGACAAAGAGGTGATAGTGTGCTCATAGATCTTTTGAATAATGTAAGAATTGGTCAACTAACTCAAGAGGATGAAGAACTTCTAAAATCACGTTTCATAAATGTTACTAATGCAAACTTTCCGCATGATGCAGTTCATATTTTTGCTGAAAATTCTCTAGCTAGTCAACATAACCATCTTATGCTCAATCAAATTGATAGTTTTGAATGTAGTTTGAATGCTATAGATCAAATCCCTAATGGGGTTCCATGTCATGTATATAAGACTTTTTTTAACTTGTCCAGCGGGTAGAACTGGAGGTCTGGTATTTAATCTAACTTTAAAAGTTGGTGCAAGGGTTATGTTAACATCTAATGTTGACATTACTGATAGGCTAATTAATGGTCAACTGGGTACAGTAATAAAATTATTTGAGAGGAATGGTACAGTGACAAAAATATATGTGAAGTTTGATGATGCAAAAGCTGGTTATAATAAAATGGTGTCTGATAGGTAAGCAATGGAAAATCATGCTGTTCCTGTGGAGCGTGTAACTGCTGAAATTCGAACAAATGTAAAAAGATATTATCACCCATTATCAAGCGAACACAATTTCCCTTGATCTTAGCATGGGCATGCACATGCCACAAAGTTCAGAGCTTGAGTTTGAATAAAATAATTGTTAGCTTTGACTTACTCAGACAAAAGGTATTCAATAATGGTCAAATGTATGTAGCATTAAGCCGTGTTACATCAATCGATGGACTCTTTTTAATTGGACATTTTGACAGAAATGCTATTCGTGCAGATGAGAAGGTAAGAAGGGAATATGAGTATCTCAGAGCACATCAGACTTTGCAGATTGCCAATATAACATTTTTCAGTCTAAAAATTTCATAATGACTATCTGTAATGTAAGATCCTTACAGAAACATTTGGAAGACACAAAAGCAGATCGTGTATTATTAGACAGTGACATGATCCTTTGCACTGAAACACAAATCAAATATTCTGATGAGGATTTAACGGAAGAGCTTGCACTAACTGGTTTCAGAGTTATGTTCAAAAACAGTGGCCATAAGTTTGAGAGTCAGGCAATATGTTTCAGTTCTAAATTACATGTTGAAGATTCTTTTGTTACAAATGGAGTTTCGTTTCTTTTCTTTTCATTCAATGTTTTACTTGCGTATCGCCAGAAAGACAGGCACATGCCACTATTCCTGAGAACATTACAATATTTAGTTGAATCTAAACATGTTAAGCTCGGTTCCCATTAGAATCGAAAATGTTGAGCAACAGTCGTACAACAGTAGCACAGCACTTACGATATTAATGGAAACAAATGTCGTGCAACAGAGCGATTGTTGTACAACAGAAGACATGTTGCACAACACATGTTGTAGAGATAGAAATTTTTCTATCTCTGCAACAGTCGGCGATAGTTGTACGACATTATTGAAGTAAAAGTTCAATGGAAACACAGCAGAGAGCAGTTGCTCAACAGCGCACGATTTTGCTGTTCTGTAAAGTACATAATCTTATACGTTTTTTGAATGAATGGAGAATTTATCATAATTTAACATAAGATTTAATGGAAACATGTGATTGCACAACAACAGTTGTACAATTGTAGTACAACACTTGTTGTACGAATGTTGCTCAACATTTTAAATCTTAATGGGAACCGAGCTTTAATGTTGTTGTAAGTAAATTTAATTTAGATGTTAATTCACAACTGTCTTCTGTCCTAGGTAGATTTGTTCAGAGGTATCTGAACCTACACACGTTTAGTGGCTCATTGATTGATCATGCCTACATTCATGAAGATTTACTTTAAAAGTTTTCTTTGGAATTAAGTGGGGCCACATAAAAGGGTCAAGTCCTTTAGCCCTATATTGCGCCAGCCTATAGACGTCGCCCGGAAGCCATTATTCGTTTGTACAGCTCAAACGAGGCTGTCTTTGGTCAATCTGATGGCAGAATTGAATTCTACGGACTCGACTTGACCGGTAAACATGTATGGTATGTCCTATATGTCCGTATAGGGGTCCCAATAAAGATCCAAGCCCCTTACCCCTATACAACGCCACCCCATAGACGTCGCCCGAAAGCCATTATTTGTTTGCACAGCTCAAACGAGGCTGTCTTTGGCCAATCTGATGGCAGAATCGAATTTTGCCTCGATTTGATAGGTAAACATGTATGGTATATCATATAAGTCCCTGTAAAATATCAATCAGAGTATCTTTCAAGGACTTCAATTAGTTCTAATGAAACTGTTTTTTGGGTTGTAAATAGTTAGAATTTATTAATTTCAATTTTTAACCCAGTCAATTGTAGACCTGGGAAGAATAAAAAAAAAATCGTTCAAATGAAATTGCCACAACTGTTCAGGTTTACTTCTTTTAATTTCTGTGATCTCTTTAGGTAGTAATATGTAAATTTTTGAAGAAAATAAATCTTCTCTTGATTCTATGAGAAAGCCTTGGTTGTTTGTACAGCACAATTGCATAGCTGTACCTGGGGAACTGATGGGGATCAATTTTTTGTAGTCATGTCAATATTGGATATTACAAATTGGCTGAATAAAAAGATAGAAAATGCTGGTTCAGAAATTTCGAATCCACACTTGCTTCTAGTTGTTTGATCTTGATTCAAGGTTCGAGTGATGTATCAAAAGAAGGTAAATGCTTTTTCTATCACATATGCTCAGGAAAACCATTATTATCTTGAAAAATTTAATTCAACATGTTCAATTTTTTCAAACTCACAAAGGGAATCTGTTCCTGATGTAAACTGCTAAAATCCTGTGAAGGAAGTGTTTTAAGAAATGCTATTTAAATGTGTTTTTGCTTGTATTTTACTTAGACACTGCCTAGCTATTTTTCAATCAACACGCATATGGTCGGAACTTGGCGTACTTTAAACATACCTTTATAGTTGTAAATGCATTCGGACTGTTTGATCATAAAAATTTACTTGACTGATAAGAGTGATGATAGCACATGTTAAGACTGGAAAAGGCTGTGGTAGGATCACAGGAAAACTGACATGTTTGTAACTGTAAATATGTGTGTTCAAACTGAAAAAAGGATAATTACAATTGTTCAAATAAACTGAATACAAATTAAATAAAAAATAAACTTGAATATAATTGACTATATAAAAAAATTGATTTAAATAAGAAAGTTTGAAAAATTAACAAGGACATAACAAAAAAAAGAGCAAACAAACAAACACTGAAACAAGCAAAGAGAAAAAGCACAAAGCAAAACCTACCAGGTAGCCAGTGTACAACAACTGAGGCTGTGATCCAAAAGTATGATTATCTTGATTGAGCTCCTTACTCTATGAGAGCTAAGTGAGGACTGACAAAAAAAAACCCCTGAAAAAATGTGCCTTTTCAGCAAAAACTAATTATACAAAGATGTAAAAAGAACAATTAAATTATAATGACCTAAGGTGACATAAAAAGTAATTAAATGAAAGTGACACTATAAAACCAAATAAATAATAAATACCCTAGGGATTGAATGAAATAAAAGGAAATGTGAATGCATGAAAAAAGAGAAACAAAATGCTTGAGAACACAGGGAAAAAAGACAGGGAGACACAAAAAATACTAAGACACTGAAAAAACCAAAACCTGAAAATTGGGGCTAAATCAAAGAAATTTTGAACAAAAATTTTTTTTTTATTTTTAAATGTTTTTTTGAATAGACTACAAAGGTAAGAGTAATTTTTTTATTTTTATAATTCACCATTTATTCACTATGTGAAGAAAAGGAATGAAGTGAATCGCTTTTTATTTGTCAAATTCACGAATTCGTTCGATCTGTGATTATTATTGTGAAACAGACAGGATTTTTCTTTCCTTGTTAATGGGCTACCAAGGTTTAAATTGTGTCACGATCGAAAGCTTTTACAGGAACTCACTCCGGCATATGTACAAGATATTAAGGTTACTGTAAAGGAAAAATGCACACCTTTGGTTTTTACACAATAACTCCCAAGTTTTAAACAATTATTATATAAAAGTATATATTTCTGAAAAGCTCTGTTTTTCCTCTAAAAGATGGTCTAATTTGCAAAAAGGTAAATTAATCATTTTTTGGAAATTTGAGCTGAAAACAAAAATGTTTGTAGTTGTGTTTGACAAGTTCCTGTGACACAGATTTTTGAAATTTCTTTCTAAAGATTATTGCATCATGTTCTCAAAAGATCGAACTCAAAAACCGTGTCAGCGTTTTTTAAATAATTAAGTCTTTCAAAAGTTATGATGAAAGAAGTTTTAAGTAACATAATTATGCTAACTCCAAAGCTAAAGCAACGATTTATTTTTGATTGGCATAATTATTTCAAAAACTGTGACACGGTTTTGTTCTACAGTCTGTTGTGATCACGTGGGTATAATTATTTTAGCAATTCGATAAATATTCGTGTCACAGGAACTCCTTATTGGTAGAATTTTTACATAAATTTAATTTTGAGAAAACGCGGTTTTAAAAAATTACTCAGCTGGAAACTTTCAGCATGATAAACAAACATGCGGAATGGTGCTCTATTGTTATAAATTTTCTCAACAATCTAATGGCAATGACTAATTAGATCAACTCAATGGAAAAGAAAAAACATTTTTCGTTTTCTTTTTCTACTGGCAGTAAATGCGTTTTTTCGATAGCGTTGTCTGTTCATGGCGTAAAATTTTTAATAATAATATTTGATTTGTTTGTTCAATAAGAAACACGATGATAAGCTTCTAACTACAAAGTTCATTCATTCTAATAATGCATACTGAAGGTGAGGATCAATGTTTACATGTTTTATTTAAAATCCTCCTGCAGAATTTTCTCTCAAAAACGGTTTTTCCTCGTATTTTGGGAAATAAAAACACTTTTGACAAAAAAGATTTATTGCATATGGAAAATTAAGCTCCGCTCTATAATAATATCAAAAAATCAGAAAATGTGATTTTTACCAATTTTTTCCTTTACAGTAACCTTAAGAATTTTGTTTTAAATAGCTTGTATTTCTTTCTCGCATTTCCGAAGTTACAATTTGCCAGTGCATCAATGCAGTTATATGTACAAAACAAAGGTTGTTCATTCGAAGTACAGATTCTCTTAATATCGCAAAAAATAATGTTAATTCATCGGTGTTAGACAGTGACATCACTAAATGTACTCAATTTGTCGCTTCAAACACGATGTGTAAATCTAATATAAGCTTTCTACAAAGCATTGTCATCTGAGATTATTCTGTGAAGAAATCAAATTTGGTTTGTTAAACCGCGTTGAAATAGATAATATAGACTAAAAAGACTCATTCCATAACTTATAAATAAATTTACTTTATTTTCCAAGATGACCTGTAAATTTGCTCTAGACGTGTCTGATTAAGGTGGTTTTTTTCACTCAAAGTTTTCTCAAAAATGCTGACGTCAGCATCAAATATTGCATTTTTAAAGACGTCTCGTCCAATTCTGGGGACTAACTCGACCAAATTAGACAAATGACCCCATTTTGGAGATCTACTCTTCAAGCCCTATCTGATGGTACAATCAGTTTTAGCTTAATAAGAACTTCGAAAGTCGAATTTTTAAGGGCAATGACCCTACTCAATTCAAAACCCTATAAAAAATTTTCCCCAGCTTTGCCAGCTTGGCAAAACTGGTTTTGAAGTCCCAAGGGACCATATAATGATAAAGTAAAGCCCATATATACTAATTGTATGGGTGTAAGCAAAATACCCCATTTTGCCACCGGACTAGGATCTTTTCTTAAATTTAGCGGGAATTTAAACCAAAATTCGACTATGCTAGTTCAGATAAGAAAAATAGTAATAGAAAATGAAATTAAATCGAAAGTGCAATTATTATTATTATGCAATGTTTTACTGGTTGACCACAACCCAGTTGCTATTATTTGGGGGTCCAGGGCAAAGATTGGAGGCTCCGAAATATTTGACACTTTCATGAGTGACACGAACCCAATCAAGGACCCCTGCAGCACCCAATGCATCATCTACCCAATTCCCCTCACATGGCATGGGTCGACCCGGCGCTATGGCACATTCTCTCACGATTGGTGAATCGTCGGCAAGGAGAATTGAACCCAGACTTCTCGTATGAATTCTGAGGGTGATAACCACTACGGTGTCATTTTTGAACATGCTGTAGCATTGACTTAGTGATGCAATCATGACACGTCCTTAAGTCTTCAAGCCATACGGCTTCTTGTTGTTAATAAAATAAAGAGGGGAAAAATAAAAACTGTTTTTAATAATGAATTGATGAAACCGAAACAATTCATTGGAAAAATAACTGCATTGTTAAACTGGATCTTTGAAAGCCTTGGTAATTTTGATTTTCTACTGCTTGGGTACATAAATATTAAATTAATATTATAAGTGTATAAGTGATGATTTTGCCCACAAACTTTCTAGCAATCCGTTCCAATACATGATCTTGTTCTATGAGAAGGACCAACACAATCGGCACCGTAAACATTTCTCGCTGGAGAACTGCAAGTTCGTGAGTCAGTCTAAACTCCAGTACCGCATGAAACACTGCAATCAGACTCTGTCCATGGTGACCAATTACCATCCACTAAAAATTGTAAAAAGAAGTAAAAATTTAAACGTTTCAATTAATGTAATAACATAGACTAGAAGAATAAATCCAGGAACCTGGTCCATCACATTCGCCTATGTTAAAAGTGACATCATCGATGGCAATATCTGAATGTAAACCACGAGGTCTTGCAGCAAATCGAACCTAAACAATACACTGTCATACATCGACATTAATATGTTGTGGGAGTTACTGTATGTAATCGTCATAAATTCGCCATACCATTTATATGGGTTTCAAACAAAGGTACTGCAACCTTGTTTCATTTTGGAGATCGTTCTTAACGATTATATATGCTTAAGACATTAGGTCTGTTCAGTTTAATCTCTCTATTCTTTAAGTTATTTGTACTTACATAGAAGTTATACATGTTTAAATTGATCATCACGTGGTGCCAATAGTTTCTCTCCCCGCTCAGTATTCCAGTATGATTCCAAACTTCCACATTTTGATAGCCTTTATTGGATTTCTGCGAAAGCAAGAAATACTTTAAAACCGGCTTTGTTTTTGTTTTTTTTTTTTTTTCTGCTGTCCAAACCTAGCGGTTTTTTGAAATCTCGTGCGAATGTTTACACGAAGCCAAAGTCAAAGTCACGCATTTCAGTCGAAGAAGAAACTCTCAACAAATAACCAACCAAAAGGATCCCAAAGCAGCTTTAGTCAGTAGAATTAGAAGCACATTTCCAAAACTGAAGACGAAGAATAAAATTTGTAGCAGTAATTTATTATTATCTTACATTATATTATTATGATTCAATGGAGATTTTTCGTTTCGTTTTATAAATAGAATGAAAAGGTTATGTTTTGTTTTTGTGATTAATGTCTGAGATTTTTTCTAAAAAAAGATCAATGTTCGTTTCAAATGTGGGCTGTAATGTTTTTTAAGCTCAGGATGCGTACAGCTCAGCTTAAGTTCCATCTCAGCTCCAAATGTCTGCCTGCTCAGCATCACTTTTTATATCTTTAGCTAATATTTCACTCTAGCTATATTTTAAGCTTATGTGCTTGTATAATGCTTTGAAGTGCAGTATTGTTTTTTGTCGGTGATCAGTAGTTTTTAGGTTATCAATGTCTCTAATTATGGACAGCCTTCCTAACTTTGATACATAATTCGAAACATTTCAGATCCTGTAAAAAACATTCAACTTTCAGTTTTGTATTTTTCATGATCAAAATTTGTGTTTACTTTTTTGTTTGCAATTAGTCCATTGGTAATTAGGAAGATTGATAGCAATCTTTAATGTTTGAAGTATGTATATGATATACTCACGTAATTACTTTGAAATCAGAAATGATCAATGTATACTTAACATTATTCTGTATACTTTATTCCAAAATAAAGTAAGTATTTTTCATTCAGATGTGAATAAATATAGGTCTGGTGGTATATATAGTTTAAAGTTTTTGTAGTGTCAATTATGCTTTCATGAAGCTCTGGGGAGTACGTACACTTATATATAATAACTGTAGTGTGATAATTCTTTTCTAACTAAAAAGTTGCAACTTAAGAAGTTTTGAGTCAAAGAGCTATGTGTTTGTATTAGGGGAAAATGTTTCAATGTTTAAGCCTTTCTAGATACGAAAGAATTTTTTTGTTTCTTGTTTGGGTTGTAATACTTTAACACCTTTTTCTCCTCAGCTTCAACATTACATATTGGTTGTCTGCTCTGCACCACTTTTGCTTGATGATTGTTTAGCTAAGATATACTGACAATGCCCCCATTTACGAATGATCTTCCTAATCACGATTGTTAATAAACAATTACGTTGTGTTCAATTTTTACGTGCTGTGTGGACCCGTGTATGTAGTGTTAATGTCGTATTGTATTGTTAGTCACAGTTGATATGTTTCTTTGTAGTTGAACGTTTTTATTTGCTCATGTTATCTGTTGTGAATTTATTCCTGTTTGTATGTGGCTTGTGTGTGGGTCGAGCGTCAGTATAAAATACGTATTTATTATTATGTTATGTTTGTTGATTTGTTTGTTGATGTTTTTTCTATAATCGCGTTTTGTTTTGTAATAATGTAGCCCTGATCATCATCCTGGCAAATTGAAATGTTCTGTGTATAAATTCAAAATACTGTACTATTAGTAACACAATACAAAATTTTGGTAAATTTTGGTATAAATTTATAGAGCATATACTTTTAATGATCAAGATCTTTGATTATTTTTTGTATTTGCAACATTGGGAATTCTGTTTGTATGTAATTAAGAAGATTGGAAGTACATATCAAATGTTTAAAGCATATTACATGATTTTCATACGTAATCACTGTGATATCAGAAAAGATCAATATAAACTTAATCGTATGTTGTATACCCAAAATAAACAATGTTTCATGTCATTCAGATGTATATATGCAATAAAGTTTTACATAGTACACTTTCGGCATGCCTTGTAAAGATCATTCAACCTTTTCGAATTTCTAAAAGAATTTTTATAAACTTTTCTTCTATTGTGTTAGATTAAATTAGGTCATTTTGGGTTGATTGTTATGTCATGCGTATCTTTTATATGTAATTTGTGTATTGTTTATGTAATTATATCTAAGAGTACTTTTTACATTTCTCACTCTCATTCAAACATTCAAAAGAGTCAACATATAATTTCAAATCATTTAGTCATGAAAATTTTCACTGGTAGCGCACCTTTGGCCAGCTGTTTGAACATATTTAACTTCAAAATTTCAATAACAAATCTCATTTTAATTTGTGTGTCACAATCCCCACCTGCTGTGTGCAGTCTACACTGAGCAGCAGTCAATGTTGTATTGTATTGTTCAATCATTCAAAATCTTTCAAGTTTCAAGAATGTTATTGTTAGTCTTCCATTTTCATACTTCAGCTGATTTTGCAGAAATCCTTCTGCCCGTAAGGGCATCTTGTTAAAATTATATTCATAGACAGTTACCGCTGCACTCCCCATTTCATTTCGGAATTCCGAAAACATGTTGATGTAGAAGCTTAAACAAACGGGATATGATCGCCATCCAAGAGTATATCTGATTTCGTAGATAGTGTTTCCACTATAGTCAGCGCCACTTGCCTCAAAAAATGCGAAACTTCCACAACCTAATGAAGATAACCATTTGATCAGTGGCGATGCAATGAAATTTTGTTTAAAGTAAGTATTAGAGAAGGAAATCCTCATTCACCATCAGGCATTGTATGATCGAGTTGCGGTCCAGTTGTTGTTGTAGGTGCACTATGCTGTTTCTTCCATCGATTTTCATAATCTGGTAAGAAATTGTCCAAGTCATCTTCAAAATGAGCGTCAATTAAAAACCCTTAAAAAGCAAGCAACACCAATAAGTGAATACAGGTATGTTAGTAGGCTGCAATCGTTCATTTACAGGCAAGAACGGTCGACAGTGGTTAATGGAGGAACTTTAAGCATACCAGATGGACAAGAGTCAAGCCGACAGCCAGTTGTACATTGCTCAGTTTCAACTTCATCAGTGCATTCAGAATCAATCAAACACTTTCTAGTACGTTGTGTTACCCCTGTGCCACATGTACCACTGCAATCACTCCAATCTGACCATTCATCAAATAGCACTAAACATTGTAACATATGAGTAAAGAAAGCATTTACAATGTAATTGCCTTGCAAAACTTTTTCAAGCGAACACTTGATTTTGTCGGATAGTGTAAAAAGTTCAGGTATCAAAAACATTTGAACCGTTTAGATTACAACGATTATCAAAATACATGCCAATGAAGTCTCTCAAAAATATCTTCCAAGCAGACTTTTCTATCAACGTCACGGAACTTGTTTTTAAGAATAATTTCTAATTAGTACTACTGGTTATGTTGTGGTATCTTTCAGCTGGTGAACCTAACCTGTGTGGTGACTACATACATATCTAAAGAGATAGGAAGGTGCGGATGCTAGCGCAGAAATTATATCATATGATTTTCAGGAATTTCCCTACTATCATCTTTGTTTTCATAACGCGATACGAGTTACGAAACGTGTTATTTTGATTACAAAACAAATAACAACGCATAAACAGTTTCTATTATTATAACCACAAATTACTCATAATTGTAAACAATTAAATGTAGTAAAAAGCAGTTTGTAGTAGTTTCATTTTTATAACATAAATGAGCTAACAATACATATAACATACAGATCAGCGTAGTCTAGTGGATAAGAACGCTAACTTGTAACAGCAAGGTCGTGTGTTCGAACCCCACGCAGTTCGTCTGAGAGGAAGTATATATACTTCGGCGGTTGTAGATCTCTCATGTTCTGGTTGTAAAACTTGCATGAGTGCGCACTTCCCCGCAGTTGTGTTGAATATATCGCGGAATGGTTAGCATTGTGTCTGGGTGATTTATCACTGTCAGGTTTCTCTGGTCCATAGAGACATTCAGGTTACCGTCATTTCGATCGAAATTCAACAAACGCCAGGGCTTAGAAGTGTTAGCATGTATCCACAATGCCGGCTATAATTGCAAACTACATACGCTGATCAGCGAAAATACATACCATATACTAAACATCGTGGTAATCGCTAAAACCAAAGCTATTTTCTCTTCTTCGTGAGATGGGAGTGAATCTGTTTGACTCACTACTTTTTTGTGAACTTTTATTTTTTTTTTGTTTGTGTTGGAGAGCTAGTCACTTTGGGTGAAATATGATGCTCTTGCATAACATTAATCATTTTGTTATGTAAACAAAATAAAAAACAAAATTATAGCGTTCCGAGGGACACCACAAGCAGACACTAAGGTCTAAATGAATGATATAAAACCCAAGAGCGGAATAATTTGAAAATTGTGGTGAACAGGCGACAGAGTCTGCCGGAAAGGTAAGGTCTAGTGGAGCGGCTAGATTGGAACTGGATGGTGCCGTCCGCTCCCGGTATTCACCACAAAATGTGCCAAAAGTTGTCGGGAAAAACAATGTGACTAGATGTAATATACTCGAACAGATCATGAACGGCCATTGCGTGCGTAGTAGTCGGAGTTCGTAAGTAGTCACACACAAATAGTCTAAGATCTAGGGGTAGAGCTCAGAGCTGGTGGATTGGAGAAGCCAGGGTGGAGTGCCGGTTAGATCGAAGACAATGAATTAAAAACCCTCTAGGGTATCACAACAACAACAACAACAACAACAACAACAACAAAAACCCTAGGGGGTTCTCCTAAGGGAGTTTTGTTTTCAATAATAATAATAATAATACCATATACTAAACATCGTGGTAATCGCTAAAACCAAAGCTATTTTCTCGTCTTCATGAGATGGGGGAGAATGAGTTATACTATGACTCACTTTTGGGTGTTCTATGTGCCCAACTTCCTTTTGTGAATTTTTATTTTTTGTTTGTGTCACCTTGGGTGAAATATGATGCTCTTGCATAACATGAATCATTTTGTTTCTTCCGAGGCTCAAGTTGTCATTAGATATGAGAATTTTATTATTATAACCAGACACTCCCGACTTGATGTTTAGATTCATGTCACTAGGTAACATGTAAATACCTTGTCCAACAGAATAATCAACTTTGCTTGAAGCGTAATTTAAAGTATCTTGATAACGTTTAATGTCATCTTGAATATCGACTCTGCGGTTAACAATGTCTTCAAAGTTGTTCATAAAAACTCTTTGAGCTGTCAAAGCGCTTGAATTATTACCTAAAATAGAAGAACGAGCTGAGGCTTGCGAACTAAGAACAAGATAAGCATATGCTCTAACACTCTCTGAAATTTTTACAAGACCTGTTTTTGTAAAGCCTTTAGATTTTTCTATAATCCATCGTGTCATGGAGTCGTCTGTGAAATAACTCACACCTGGCGTTGGATAGTCTCTACGTCTTTTTTGATACGAGCTGTAAAAATATTGCCCTTTGTATTTTTTAGGATCAGAATCGACACCATATTCACTACAGATTTTTAAAAACTCTTCTTTGTTATAAGGATTATCGTATTGGTTGAAACTATCTTCAAAAGGTAGAGGTGTCTGCAGACGCTTAATGATTCGTCTAATATGATAATAGACGTGAAAACGATATACTGCTCTAATCATAGGAGTAGAGCGACCTTCTTTCAGATGTTCAGAACTGACCCCACAAGCACTTGAAGCACACCAAGTGACAAAATTGAGTTGGGTTTGCCATAATTTAAATGGTTGTTCCTGCCAAATTTTCATACGTTTTTCATTTTCATCCATTTTGTAATTAGTAAAAATATTTGGAAAAGTTGCGGGGAAAGAACCGTTCTCAGAGACAATAATTGTTTGTTTGTATAAATCTTTAGAATTCAATATCTGAAGGTATTGTCCTCCATTTGGCTTATAAAGCGCATTGGGAGCATATTTAAAAATGTTCTCCATTATTATTATTATTTAAAAATATAATCCTCTATTCTCTAATACAAGAAATGTATATCACAGTAAATATCGCAAAAGGAGAAAAGACCATATATCTATCTTACCCCATTCAAAACTTGGATGGCTCAAAAGAAATTGCATTGGTTGATATGTTTGCAGACAATGTTACATATGAAATAACCACAGACCTAACAGTGAAACTGTCTGCTGATGGGAAAGCTGAAAAGTTGGTACCTCAAGGAACATTCACGAGCAGGGAATTGAATGCCTTTTTAGCAGGTGCCTTTTTAGAGGGTGAGGTAAGTTTTACATCATTAGTCAAAGACCCTCATATAATCAAAACAAATAAGCTCGCTAACGTAACCAAAATTAATTTGCATCTATCTGAACTTGACAACACTCAAAATCTTGAGAATGGAAAGCTAAGTGATATTTTACTAACCTATCACAAGGCTGAATATAGTGACTTCACACATGTTGAGCCTAAAAACCCTCAGTACAAAAAATTAAAAAATGGTGTATTTCAATCTCTCACGTTGAAACTCACAGATCAGCATGGCAATATGCTAAAAGAAGACCTAGGAAGAACCGTTGTTTTGCACATCCGCTAAAACGAGATAAAAAGTAATAATTAATTATATATCATAATTAATAATGGAGTATGGAAAGAGGTTAAATCCAGAACGTTCACTTAGAACTGCCCGCGGTGTAAAAGGTTCTCGTCAAAAAGTAATTGTCACACACAATCCGAGTGAGATCGATCAAAATCAGCTATTATTGGTTAGGTTTCCAAATTTAGGAAGTGATGATGTCATTATCCCAGGAACAACGAATCTAAGTTTTGATATTGAACTCGAGTCGACAACTGACACGAAAAGAACATTGGTCAGTAACATTGGAAGAGCTATTGTTAAAAAGTTGGCTGTCAAGTTCGAAGGTAACGAGATATTGAGTATCGACGACTTCGATCTTTTTGGGTGTTACGGAGATTTATGGTTAACCAAGTTTGAAAAGAGAAACGCGATAAGACAGGGTATCATCATCGATGATGGGTGTACAGAGAATTGTATGAAATTAAGGATTGGTGCTTCAGATAAAAAGGACGATGATGCAGAAGACAAAGCCATTGCTGACACCTATAAAAACAAGTTTGTCATTCCACTCGACTTTGAGATGCTAGATAGTACTATCCCATATTATCAAGCGGGTTTAGGGAATAGGCTTTGCTACGAGATCACATTTAATGATTATAACCGAGTTATTTATTCTGACCCTCCAACTTCTGCCGCAGGTCAAAGAAAAAACCCAGACGGTAAATACAAAATATCCAACATCTCACTTGAATATGAGCTTGTGACACAACCCACGTTGGCTAGACAAATCGCTTCTGAATATCAAAACATGACTTTGCTCTATGATAGGATTTTGCGGCACAGACAAATTAGAGTAAACAAGTCAGACACAACGTGGAATTGGTCATTCAACACACCTGCCAAATCTTTGAAGGGTATTTTAGTTCTATTTGAAGAAGAAAAATCCTACAAACGAGAAACCTGCAAATTCTACAATCCAAAGATCAAAAAGGTATCAGTCATCGTCGAGGGTAAGCCTAACCAACTTTTTGCTCAAGGGATGCAGCCGTTTGAACAATACAATGAGATTTGCAAGTATTTTGCTGAAGGAAAACCAAAAGATAATAGCGTCGGCGAAAACCGAAAGCGCTTGGGATTACATGATGTAAAAGTCTCTGATTACTTGACAAACAAGTATGCTCTATGGTTAGATTTCAGAACAATTGATGAGAATGCTTTGCATGGGACTGGTCGAAGGATTGAAAATGCGAGTGAAGGCATCACTTTACAGATTGAAAAGACCGCTGAAACTGCAGGAAACTTAAACGCATATGTATATCTAATCATGGATGCTCTATTAAACATACAAAACGGTCAATTTATGTCTGCAGTATATTAGTAAAATGAACACACTTTATATGAAAGAACCTCACACAGCATTATTCGTCGGACCAACATCGTGCGGCAAAACGGATCGTGTTGTAAAATTATTAGAAAATGAATATCTCAATCACTTTGATTACATCGTGATTATATGTCCAACTTTGAGGTGGAATCAAACATACAGAGATCGGAAGTGGTTTTGGACTGACAACTATGTGATTTTAATTGAACCGCAAGGTCGCTTGTATGAATGGATTAAGGAAATGACCACTAATTGTGCTGGATATAAAACCTTATTCCTCATTGACGACATAATCGCTGATGAGGAATTGGACAAAAAGAGACAGCCTTTGCTCGAGTTGGCAATTAGTGGTCGCCATCGAAATCATTCGCTATGGTTACTTACACAATCATACACGGCTATACCTAAAAATTTACGACGGCAAGCTAAAATGTTATATGTGTGGTATCCAAAAGATAGAAACGATCTAGCCGCCATTCATGAAGAGAACGATGTCATTGATTCGCGAGAAGAATTGAAAAATGTCAAGGAAAAACTGAAAGGAGGGAAACACACATGCCTAGTCATGAGAATGGAACACCCAAGAACGCACGTGATTTGTTAAACAGGTTGATATATTTGTTACATGACTCTTGTAACAAAAACTATAAGACTGTTATAAGTCTCCTATAAGACTACTGTAAGAGAATAATTTACGTCTCAATACAGGATCTAGAATTTTACCAATATGTTTAATCCTCGATTCAAAGCGTACTCTGTCAACAGCAGCCTCTATCCAGTTACTTCTACGAGATTCACAAGCAGAGATATAATGGACCATTACTTTATCATTAAAAGTAACCCTTTTTGTATCTTGATGGGAAAATATAATATCATCATCTGAGGATTCATCATCGAACATAATTGTTTAAGTAAACAATGTTTATTTATTTAACAATGTTTATTTATTTAACAATGTTAGAATATATCAACTTTATATTATTAAACATCATCATCCTCTTATAATTATTTAAGACAAAATAATTATAAGAGGATAGCAAACTCTTATACAGCAAATTTCAACAAAATTATAAGAAGATAGCAAACTCTTATACAGCAAATTTCAACAAAATTATAAGAAAATTATAACAAACACAACAAAATGATAGAATATGTCAACTTTATATTATTAAGCATACTGCTGATCTCGCTATTTTACTTTTATTTTGTGTTAAAAAAATACCTCTCTCTAATAAAAATGGCAGAAACAGCGATCGATAATTTAATCAACCAGAGTTATGATGTTCCGGGTGAATTTCCACCATCTGAAGGTAAAAGACAAAAACTGCTAGAGTGTGTCTTAACTGGAAATAGCAAGCTATACTTAGGGAAAATGTACACGGAAGAGCAAATTAACAAACTCAAAGATGGAGATGTAGAAAAACTTTTTAGTATCTATGAAGCTAAACTATCAGGTCAAATGGTAAAATCCTTGGGGAAATCACTAATACGTATTTATTCCATGGGGGCTTGTACAACGTTAGGAATAAACAATCAAGATGCGTTGAGTAATGACCTGGAAACTGACCCCTTCTTAAACTCTGCCCTTCAAAGATTTACATGTGACTTATATTATAAATTCGGCTCATTATTAGCACCACTCAGTGTTGGACTTATTACCGGGAGGCATTATATCAATGAAAGGAATTTAAATAAATCCGATGATAATATAAATACAGTAGTAGATAATAAAAATGTCAGAAGAACAGACTCCCATTCAAGTGACAACGAAGAACCCAAAAAAGGTTGAAGCGGGTAAGAAGTTGGCGGAATACAACCGTAAAAAACGAGAACAATTAAAACAAGTGAATAAGCTCGATGACTCTCTCACCAAACCAAATGAACAACAACCTATGAACTACACCTATGGTGTAGGTGGAATAATAGCTCTCGGTTTAGTTGGTGGATTTGCTTATTTTATGTATAAAAAGAAAGAGCAAATATTACCCCGTGGATCACCATCCACCCCACTTCCACAAAAATCTAAAATACCAGTGAAAATCAATAAACATGAAATGGAATAAAAAGAAAAAAAATGTATATTTAACAAACATGGACAAGAAAAGTATTATCAACGATTTATATCATGCATCAGTCGTCTGCGTTTTCGCTATCGGCTACTCTATGCTAGGAAAAAAGGTGTTAAAAATGACACCTCCCTCTATTCAAAAGTTCGACTTGGAAGATACGGGAAAACTAGTTGCCATTATCGCCGCTAGTGAAGTGACAAAGGACTACTTAATCAAACAAAAGATTTTACCTGAAAATATCAATATCTAAATATGGCTTCTATCGCAATGATGTTGGGTGGAGCTTTGGCTAACGCTTTGGCTTTCACAGGATCAAGCTATCAGTTTTCAAGTTTATCCAAAGACAGAATCGATAAGGAAAGAAAACGTCATGATTTGGCCATAGAAAAATTACAAAAAGCACAGATTGAATGGCAGCAAAAACGACAGGAAAGGATCGATTTTATCAATAAGCAGCTCATGCTCGAAAAGAAGGCTGATTCAAAATTCGTAGAACTAAATGATGCAATGAGAGAGTACAATAGTGTATTTAGTAATCATCTTGAACCGCTACCACGAGAGCCTGTATTGAGCGACTTTTATACACCGAGTCATGATCAACATGAAAGAGAGTTGGCTTTTATAGCTCTGAGTATGCTCGGTATTGGTGGAATTGTGTGGTATTTTGAAAGATGAAGACCATCAACAAAAATTATGTTACACGATACATGTAACATATACACTTTCAGATGGTTATCGTCTAGTCACGAGGTACGTATAGATAATCCATCCAACCCCTACAATCAGAGCCCATAAATTTTGACTCAACCAACCTACAACTTCTTTTGCTCTAGTGAGTATCCATGATACGATAGACCCAATTATTCCTGGTAAAGCCTCTGCCGCTTTAGATGCTAATCTACCTAGAAGTGATGCTAACGCTTTTAGTTTATTTTTTATCCATTCCTTTGCATCGTCCTTTTTATCACCACCTTTGTCAGGATTTTGCGAAGAGTTTCCAGCTGCTGATGGTAACAAAGCTTCCACAAGGACACCGATAGCCATACCAAACGCTGTCAGAATGCTAACGATTGTGATACCTTGTTCACGGAATAGTGTTCGTATCCTTTCACCTAATGGGGTATCTTTGTCGAGGACTTTAGCAATGGTTTCTTTGATGCTCGTAACTTGACTGTTTAATTTACCTTTGAGAATATCAATGTTCTCTTTCCTAGCTTTCAACTCTTCATGTAATCCCTCCACTCTCTCTTCAACCTCTTTTCGTTGTTCATCTGTGTATGTTGCATCATTTTCCATCTCTTCCAACTTGTTTTTCTCTCGATCGATATGCTGTTCTATTCGAACCTTTTTCGCAACCTCTTCCTGAAGACCTCCTCGTATGTTTCTCAGTGCTTTATCCAATCCTAACAACTCTCGCACAGGATATTCAAATAGATCACCGGTCTGAGTTGTTTCATGATCGACCGATTGTTGTCTTATTAATGAAATTAGATCTTCCGTACTATTTGCAATGTTCCTCGTAATCTCCTCAAGCTCTACATCACTCGATTTTGTGATTTTAGATGTCGAGGGAAGCTCTTCTTGTATTTTGTTAAGTGCAACTGCTTGTCGTGCTGTTATTTTACCAATAGGTATATCAAACCCTAATTTACGTAACCCCTCCTTACGCAATATATCAGCTATAGTACCGGTAGCCCTTAGTCTTCCATTGTTTGTCAATGGTTTGCTACTGTCTTTGTAGTATAATTCACCATCTCTGATTTCAAACAGATCGGTATATAACACCTCAGGTTTTTGTTGCAATCGTTCAGATAATCTTTTGTATATATCACCAACAAAATTTTTCAAAAGTTCAATTTTCTGATCTCCACCACCAAATGAGGTTTCACCCGTCACTCCGCGTGTATCTATTTGTTCACCACCCGAAGTTGGTATGAGAGGAAACGTCTCATCGGTTGTTTCATCTGTCGTCATACCATGTTCTCCAAAGGGGTCAATATCAATGTCTGCCATTTTATTTATTTATTTAGAGGATAATCTATATATTAATAGCCGATTCTCCGTCTGTCTGTTTGTTTGTTTGTAAGTCACGCAAAATGGTAGATTGAGTTGTGAGCGAAATTATTTCTTTTTTTGTGTGCGACGTGAGTTCGAAACAAATACATTGCAACCCCAATCGAACGTGACTGTTTTTGGCTGGTGAACCAATAGAGATAACGTTTTGTTTTTAATATTATTGTTAGTTTATATTCCAAAGACCACCGTTGACTTGGTTTTGAAAACAATACATCAACTAAATACAATGAAACTAACGGATTAAACATTTTGGACAAAAAGCAGCAGTGGCAGAACATGGCAGCATGTGCGGTTTGCCAGTGTATTCTAACGCTTGCCTGACTGTCTGAGACGGGCGAACTTTTTTTGGAGTAATAAAAATGTTTAAAAACCGATAGATAAAAAAAGAGTATCATGAAACAAAAATATTTTTTTGCTTTTGTCTTAATTTGTTTTAATCGATTTCTTTTAATCTATTTTAATCTGATCGAACGTTTTTTATTCACCTCATTCATTTAGCACGTGCATTTGTTTCTCCTCCCGTGTGATCTTTTTGAGAGAAACCATTTTTTCATCTACTTCTGACAGCACCCATGGTAGAGCGCGTAAAACAAAAGCTAATAATAAGTTGAAAAGTTTTTTCTCTCTGCGTTTTGAGTGTATTGTTAAACTGATATTTGATTGGTTTAAAGTCGTAAATAAAAACCACGTGAAGTTCACGTTCGGAATGCATTGTGTAAAGCAAGAAAGTCTGCTGACATTTTAAATGCGACCGCGACAATGAACATTTGTGTTAAGAATATGCAAGATTTGAAACACCAAGAACGTATTTCTCTTGACGTGCAAACAAAATTTATTAAGCGATAAAGCCAGCAGCAAAGGAAGTCTTATCGCTGGTTCTAAGTGCAATAGTTTGGAGCAGGTGGGGACACAACGCAGGCTGAACATGGGCGGCGAGCGACGCCGCCTTGGCGGCTAGTTTATTATTAATTATGTTATAACAAACCTCTAAATATGAATGTTAAAATTTATCCAAAATTACCCACTGCTCCTGAGGATTTGAATGAGCAGGAAAAGTTTAACGCAAGCGTAATAAATTCAGAATTTGAAGAGTTGATAAAACTGAAGGACAAGTTTAGCATCAAGCTCAAGAGATACAACAAGGCGATAGAACGATCGATGCTACTAAATGCTAGCTCAAGCGCTATAACCATCGGCTCTGGCATCGGTTCAATTGCAACAGGGGCTACTATTATCGGAATACCTATTTCTGCAGGATTAGGTGGTGTAGCCTTAGCCGGCTCTATCTGTACCGGACTTACCACAGCTGTCATCAAAAGATATCAAAAGAAAGTAGAAAAAGTGATAAAATTATATGATATTGTTACATCCTCAATTTCTGTCTTCGAAACAAGTATCTCACAGGCATTGAATGATGGGAGGATCAATTACAAAGAATTCCAGGTTTTGCAGGGAACATATTACAAAGCTTTAGAAGGACTCAGTTCTACAGATAGAAAGATGGAGACTGAAACCCAAAATCAATTTCAAAAAAGTTTGATGGTAGAACTTCAAAACCTGAAAAAATCCATAACCGAAAATGGTTACTAGGATGTGTGGTTATGTGTTCCTCAATTTGAAAAGTGATAAATGAAACTGATATAAAGAAATATGATCACAAGTATATATAGACAATGGAATTCCCAACAGTTGCAACATTTGAACAAAACATGGAACAAATTACTCCAATCACAAAGTGGAGAGAGCTAACTGAAAACGTGATTTATCATGTTAAATCTGTGGTTGAGATAGACACACCTGCATCTGAATTTGGTTCTGGAAAAGCTATGTATGCAGAGGTCCAAGACAGAACAGGAAATTTACATAAGACATGGTTGCCTGCAAGACTTTGCGTTGAGTTGAAGGATTATGGTTGGAATTCTAGAGAAGCCTTTGTCAGACCGAAGGGGCTCAAACAATCTGAAAAGAATCCTGAAAGACAATTCTTTGATTATGACATTATGTGGCGCTAGATAAAATCTCGTCGACTCATCTTTACTTGTTTCTAGTAAAGATACTTTTGTACGATTCACCAACCTTGCACATAATCAGGAGGTAGCTCTGTATCTTCAGGTATTAATATCAGCTCTTCTTTCACAAAAGCTCGTTCAGGTCCATCTTGAAGGTAATATAGTACACGGTTACCTGGTTGATCTATTACCTTACTCAATCTATATGACCTCTTTGACCATATGCTATCTGTTGCTCTTTTTCGATGGTCATCGTGCTCTTCACCCGGTTGCAATAGATATCTATACAAACCATCTTGAGGTAGCTCTACTTCAGGTGGATAGCTCTCTCGTTTAGCGAGAGGCACCTCTTTCAATTTGATGGCATCTTTCGGTTTCATATCGATCATCCGAGTCTTCGTATCGTTTAATCTATCCACAAGTTTATACAAATATTTGACCCACGTAGATGATACCTTTTCCAAATCGTTCAGTTCTTGAGCATCTTGTATTTTGAATAAATTTTCGGCAAGTATCTTGTTCAATGACTCGACAAACGCTGTATGGGTATGTTTATATTTAGTAGTTACTCTTTTAATTTCGACGTTATTCTTCTCCAACAGCTTTGTCACATCGGCTTTGAATTCTGAACCGTTATCACATTGAAATACTTTTGGATAGTTTAAGGGTCCAACTCTATAGATATCTCTTATCATATCGGCAACCTCTTTGGCTTTCTTAGTCTTCAAAGGTCGGGCTACTTTGTAACGTGAAGCAACATCGATAGCGGATAAGATGTACTTGTATTTATTACCATATAGCATATCACTAGGCATATATAATATATCAAATTGATGAATCTCATTCAGTTTAGTTACCTCATAATGTGAACGTTCAACATGTTTCGGTGCTGGTAAATGTACTTGCCAAAAAGCTTGTTTTGATAGCCACTTCTTAATTACCTTCGGTTTGAAGTCGAATCCTCTTAGATTGCGAACAGCCTTTTGTCCTTTCCATAAGTTTTGAGGTTGATAATAAATCTCTTGAAGTTTAGTGTCTGACATTTTTTTTATTTATAAACAACGTTTTATTTTAGCTCATTTTTGTTAAAAAAATGACATTAAAAGTGGCTTAAAAGTTTTTATTATCTTTATATAAAGAATAAACATGACCGACAAAACAGAATCAGATTACCAATCAATGGGTTCTAGTGCGTTACGAGCATTATGTGCGTCACGAAAAATAAAATATGTTAACCAAATGAACAAAGCTAAAATGCTTGAGGTACTTGAAAAAAATGATAAAGATCCATCTTATACTCTCGATCCTGATACGAAACAAGCATTTTATACACGCTATTCAAACTGGATAAATAACAACGAAGAAAAATATCTCAGATATCGAGAGCATAATAATGAGCAGAAAAAGATGGTTCGGGAACGAAAAAAATTGGCTCGTTCAACCTTGTAGAGGCTGTGTTTTTTGTTACTTAAAATCGAGTAACAAATGTTAACTATATAGTCTGAAAAAATTGGAAATTTCTAAACTACCTTAAAGCAATCATGATCACTTAAATATTACACAAATAATAATAATAATATACAATATGACTTCACGAAATACTGTTGTTGAATTAAAAGCTCTTGCGAGAGAACGCGGTCTACATGGCTACTCAAAACTCAGAAAAGCTGAGTTGATCGAATTATTAGCCAACCCACCTGTCCGACCTGTTCCGCTACCAAGACCTACTAGGTTTAACCGACCTGTTCCACCACCAAGACCTGTTCCATTTATTCCTACCCAACAAGATATGGATTTGTTTGAACAACAAGAAATGGGAAAATCTCGACCTGTTGTGAAAAGCAAGTTGAATGAATGGAGAGATTGGTTAATAAATCATGTACCTAAAGCTATTCGTGAGAAAGTGAGTAGCGCTTATAGAGAGATGAAGAAGAAGATTCTCAATCTCTACAAGAGGAAGAATGATGAAAAAGATGAAAAAGATGAAAAATTGGTGGAACCAGAAGCGTTTGTCCCCATTGAAATGGCGTTTGAGGGTTCTTACAAAAGGTTCAAGATAAACTCAGATGGAAAAAAGGACGTTGATTTGTTTCTCAAAAGGGTTCGACCCATTTTAAGTGATCTGATTATGAGAGAACTCAAAAATAAAAAATCAATAAAAATTCAAGCAACTGTGTGGATCAAATGGAAAAAGGAGGATTTATCCAATCCTGAAGCAACAATCTACGTTGATAAGGCGTTCAATAGCAATATGGAAACAATTCATAGTGAAAGCGATATATCTGATGTTATTAATAAGATGTTCAATAAGATAATCGAACAGGTTGAAAACCCTGCATTACCTCAATCCGGTTTTGTTATCGATAAAATTTTAAATATTGATGTAGACTTTCACAAGCTAAAATTAACGAGAGGTAGCTCTTACTTACCGCTACCTAAGAATTTCAGTGGTAAGTATTCGATAATCAATCCTAAAAACAAAGATGATGAAGAGTGTTTCAAATGGGCTGTTATTGCAGCTTTGAACCACAATGAGATTAAGAAAGATCCGCAAAGGATAACGAATCTCAAGAAACATGTTGATAAATATAATTGGGAGGGTTTATCGTTTCCAATGGCGCTAAATAAAATAGATTTGTTTGAGAGGAGGAACCCTGATATTGCTGTGCATGTTTTGACAAAAGACGAGAAAGAAGGTATCTATATGTGTCGTAAGTCGAAGCATCTTGATCGCAAAGAAACAGTTGTTTTGTTTTTATTATGTGAAGAGGAAAAGAGACATTATATAGCTGTAAAGAACTTGAGCGGTGTCTTGAGTAAGGTCAACTCGAATCACAAAAATAAAGAACATTATTGCTTGAATTGTCTCAATGGATTCTCAAGTGAGAAAACACGAGATGAACACTTTGAATATTGTAAAAATAATGATGTTGCGAAGATTGAGATGCCAAATGAGGGTAGCACCGTTAAATTTCATGATGGTCAGTATCAGCTCAAAGCTCCTTTCATAATGTATGCTGATTTCGAAGCTTTGTCAAAAGAGGTTTGTAAAGAACCGCGTAGCGTTATTGGATCATCCACTGAAAAGGTTGGTATACATATCCCCACAGGCTTCTGTTGTTATAGCAAATTTGCTCATGGTGAAGTTTCAGACCCTCTAACACTTTATCGAGGTGAAGACTGTGTTTTACGTTTTGTGGATCATGCGGTAGGTGAAGTGAAAAGGCTATACAACATGTTTCCTAAACAGAGAATGCGAGACCTCACATATGAAGAGGAACAGGGATTTACTGATTCTGATAAGTGCCACATATGTATGAAAGAATTTGAAAAAGATAATATTAAGGTTAGGGATCACTGTCATTTTACTGGTAAATTTCGTGGAGCTGCACATCAGTCTTGTAATCTCCGTTACAAAGTGCCTAAATACATCCCGATCGTCTTTCACAATCTGAGCGGATATGATGCTCATCTATTTATCAAAGAACTAGCCAAACAGTATGGAGATGAAGGGATTGCTGTCATCGCCGAAAACAAAGAAAAATATATCTCTTTCTCATTGGATGTTAAAGTTGGTGAATACATTGATAAAAATGGAGTGACTAGAATTCAAAAGATACAGTTGAGATTCATCGATAGCGTGCGTTTCATGGCTAGTAGTCTGGATAACTTGGTAAACAATCTATCCGACGATCAGTGTAAAAACCTTCGAAAATTCTTCAAGGGTGATGAGCAATTCAAACTATTGAGAAGAAAAGGAGTTTATCCTTATGAATACATTGATTCTTTTGATAAGTTTAACGAAACTAAGCTCCCACCAAAAGATGCTTTTTATAGCAAGTTGAACATGAAAGGTATCAGTGATGCTGATTATACACATGCACAGAAGGTGTGGAAACACATGAAAAATAAAAATATGGGTGCGTATCATGATCTCTACCTCAAGACAGACGTTCTATTGCTTGCTGATGTTTTTGAGACTTTTAGGGAAACATGTATAACAAACTATAAACTGGATCCTGCACATTTTTACACTGCTCCAGGACTAGCTTGGCAAGCCTGTTTGAAAAAGACAGAGGTTGAGCTGGATCTGTTGTCAGATATGGATATGTTTCTGTTCGTAGAGCAGGGTATTAGAGGAGGTCTCTGTCAGGCTGTTCATAGACATGCTAAAGCTAATAACAAGTATATGGATGCTAAATATAAGAAGACTGAAGAAAGTAGCTATCTCCAATATCTTGATGCAAATAATCTATATGGATGGGCTATGATTCAGAAGCTACCGACAGGAAATTTCAAGTGGGTAGATGCTAATAAATTTACCACCGATTTCATTTCAAAGTTAGCTGAGAAAGATGGTAAATATGGTTATCTTCTTGAAGTTGATGTGAACTATCCTCAGGAGCTTCATGATTCACATAACGATCTTCCGTTTATGCCTGAGCGAAAGAAGATCAATGGTGTAGAAAAGCTAACTCCATGTCTTTCAGACAAGAAGAACTATATTATTCATATCCGTGCACTTGATCAAGCGCTGAAGCATGGTCTTGTTCTTGAGAAGGTTCATAGAGTACTGAGATTTAGACAAAGTGCATGGTTGAAGCCGTACATCGATTTCAACACCAATTTGCGTACTAAATCAAAGAATGACTTTGAAAAGGACTTTTTCAAGCTCATGAACAATTCAGTCTTTGGTAAAACTATGGAGAATCAACGTAAGCATAAAGACATACGCTTGGCTACCAAGAAAGAACAATATGAGAAGCTGGTGATGAAACCTAATTTCAAGGGTAGTATCTGTTTCAGTGAACATTTGATGGCTGCTGAAATGCAAAAGATCAAACTCGTGTTGAACAAGCCGATCTATCTGGGACCTACAGTTCTTGATTTGTCAAAGACGATTATGTACGAGTTTCACTATGATTACATGAAACCAAAATATGGTGACAATCTAAAGCTCTGCTATATGGATACAGACAGCTTTGTCTACCACATCAAAACCGACGACTTCTACAAAGATATCGCCGATGATGTGGCTTTGAGATTCGACACTTCAGCGTACGATGAGAAAGATAACAGACCTTTACCCATAGGTTTGAATAAGAAAGTCATTGGTCTAATGAAAGATGAGTTGGGTGGTAAGATAATGACAGAGTTTGTTGCTCTAAGAGCGAAGACATATGCATATAAACAGCTAGATGGAAAAGAAGACAAGAAGTGCAAGGGAGTCAAGAAGTGCGTAGTAAAGAAGACCATGGGGTTTGATGATTACAAGAGATGCTTGTTTGATGGTAAGAATGTTTACAGAGAACAGATGACCTTTCAATCGATTAAGCATGATGTTCACACTATAAAAACAAACAAACTCGCTCTCAATGCGGATGATGACAAAAGAATTATTGCAAAAGATGGTATTGCTACATATGCTGGAGGACATTATAGGTATGTATAAGATAACAAAAGGTAAGAGGTAAAAACAAAACAAAACAAAAAAGTTGAATAAAACATTATAAAGGAATTATATACAGTAATATATAATACCTATGGATATTGACAGATTAAAACGTATTACAAATCATCAAAATAAAATGATAAGCATGTTATTATTAACACAGTTGAAAGAAAAAAATTGTGTAACTAATTTTGAGAAAGTAATGTGCGATGCGTGTTATTACGGACACATCAATGTTTTAGAATGGTTGAAAAACAACGGCGTCGTCGATTTTAGTAAAGGAGTAGAATTTGCTTGTTATAACGGACACATTGACGTTTTAGAATGGTTGAAAGATAACGGTGTCGTTGATTTTAGTAAAGGAGTAGAATTAGCATGTTTTAACGGTCACATCGATGTTTTAGAATGGTTGAAAAACAATGGAGTTACTGATTTTAGTAAAGGAGTAGAATTTGCTTGTAAAGGTGGGAGTATTGTTAGCTCATTTATGTTATAAAAATGAAACTACTACAAACTGCTTTTTACTACATTTTTATGAGATATTTAATTGTTTACAATTATGAGTAATTTGTGGTTATATAATAATAGAAACTGCTTACGTAATCAAAATAACACGTTTCATAACTCGTATCGCGTTATGAAAACAAAGATGATAGTAGGGAAATTCCCTGAAAATCATATGATTATAATTTCTGCGCTAGCATCCGCACTTTCCTATCTCTCCTAAACATAGTTCATTGAAACAAGTTCTTGTTTCTTTCAATGGTTCCTCACACGAGTTGCAATTCCTTACACGCAAGGAGCGTCCAAAATCGCAAGAGACACTACAACTAGACCATGGTGACCAAAACGAGTTTTCGTATGAATCTAAATAACATAATTAAAAAGATTGACGCAATTAGTACATATTGTGCAATCGTAAGTAAATGCCCGTAAACATTCGGTAGAAATTTCTTTCGATCTCCACACCCAAAAGTTATTTCTGTTTAAAACTTGACGAATAATTTTCGTTAAGCAGTACCAAGCCGTTCTTCAAAGAACAATGATTTCTTGATAAAAACTATACGTTGCCTGCCAACTATGAACAACATTCTTTAGAATTAATTTTATAAAAAATGTTGTCAGAGAGACGTGAATCAACACAGTTTGCTTCTAAAAGCCTCTCTACATCACAAATTCCGAACATTCAATAACTTCGAAAAAAGTGTGGTTCAGCATGTAAACAAATTTGAAAAATAAAAGACAGTTTTTTAGTTTGTTTTATTCCTCTTCTTTATATTTTTCTTTATTTTTTAATTTTTTTAATTTGTTTTCATAATAGCACACTAGCCTTTGTGTCAAAGTTTGTGAACGAATTTACGTCATGTAGAATACGCCCTGTTTCTGGTTAGTGAAGAAGAAAATTTTATGTGCTTTTCAGAACATGAATAGCCACATACCTGCATTCGTAACCTCAAATAACGGCTCCTCGCAACTTTCTGTACAACAAATTCTTGCGCGATTAAATTCTCCATTTTCACAAGCACCAATGCAGGTTAAAGACCACGATGACCACTGAGTATAACGAACTAAACCAAATATGGTTGAAATATGACATTTGCCCACAACAATTTATCTATTGGTTAGAATGATTAGATAACTATAAATATATAACTATATTTTAATGTGCTCATTAATTTCATCATTTGTATGGTAAGAAATGACAGAAAAGTCCATTTCAGAAATCCATGGCAATTTACCATGGAATATTATCATAAAAACGATACTTCACTTTTAGTGAGTATGTTACAAAAGGTAGCTATTGACCAGCTTGTGACTGTAATTACGCCCCAGTCCTCCTGGAGGGTCCATTTGACTGTTTGACTTATTTGCGTTCAAAGTATGTTGAGAAGATGGATAGGTTGAGACAGGGATATGTTACGCTTTAACATATCCCTTGTTGAGAGGAACCCAAAAAACTATGGTATTTACTTGAATCGCGTTGTGAGCGCATGTATCTCCCGGGAACACCTACGGTTCCACAAGAAGTAATGGTAACAATATCTGTTGTACCAGACTTAGGAATTATGTAGTGTTTATTCTCTTCGTCAGCCGAGGATGAAAAGTACCATCCAGCCTAATAAATGTAGAATAAAGTATATAATTAATGACATCAGCGCACAATGTACCTTTCCAATTGCAATTGGGGTCGGTAGCTTAGTGGTAAGAGCAATCGCCCGGCAAGCGAGAGGTCGCACTCGATCCGATAACTTTGCGCTGCAATTGGAAAGGTACATTGTGCGCTGATGTCATTAATTGATATATGTATACAGCACATTGGTTTCAGTTACCTGAAAGTATATAATATTATAACATATATGTTATAATGCTGATTAAAAAAATTCGAAATAAATGCATCACTTAGTACAAACCTGCGGTAGAGGCCAAGTGGAGCCAGGTTTACGGGCCCATTCTATCTTTGCATATTGAAAAATAACATGTCCTTCATTACCATCAGTGCAAGCGATACCTTGGTATGTATTTTGGAGGTGAGATGGTTCATAATGGTTGATATTTTCCCAAGTAGCAACAATGCAATATTCAGGATTAAACACATGGAATCCTTCCTGCGTAATCGCGTGTTGGGCATATGCGAGATCATCCACGTCGTTTGTTAAGCGATAATGAAGATTGCCATTTGGTTGCCGCACGTCGTGGTCAGCAAAATAAATTGCGATGATATTAGCATTAGAGCCGGTTTCTGGCAATGGCCGTGGGTTAAAGGCAGTATACGAATATCCAAATGTAATATATCCGTTGGTACCTATCTAAGATAAATTTTAAAGTTGGATCAAATGCAATGGTAGCAGCAAAATGTAATCATGAAACTCTTTCTATCAACAAAATCAATCCAATGCAGTTAATCATAAGGAATAAGGAATGGTTTCTGTGAATATTCCATTTCTTTGGTTCGAACGTGCTGTTTTTGTAAAAACTGATTGGGTAAAAATCATAAATTTTTCCCACTGCACCAATCAGAGTAATTTTTAAACTAACAGTGCATGCAAATTCCGCAGCCTTTTATCACACCAATGCCAAGCAAACTACGTCGGTGTACAACCACGATCAACTCAGAATTATCAAAAGCTCCTATTAAAAAAGACAGACAACGTTTCCGTAGATCTTCATGTGTCGAATTTAATCATCGTCCTGATGTAAGAAAGAGACTAAACTTTGATGGACTGGATAGTTCAAGTCGAACACGTTTGCTTAATCCTTTATTGACAGCTTTGCATAACAAAGGATCTGACAGTGCCTTTTTCTGAGTTAGATGTTTGATTTATTTTTTTTCTGATGATTTTAAACATTTAGCTAAGTGTTCTTTTCATATAAAAAACCTGTGAAATTCCTGTTTTACATTTAGTGAAAAAGAATAAGTATATATATATCTTAATAATTTATGAATTTTTTTTCAATTATGATTTGTTTACAGAAATATTTCGAGATGTTCAAAAATAAGATTTGTCGAAAGTATTCATTGTTAACAAAATATTAGTTACTGCATTTGACGGTGTAACAGCTTTGAAAATGACTATTCTCTTAGTGGTGGTGTTGTTTAATTTATTGCGAGGTGTTATGCTCCACTTTGTAATTTCTGCCCCACTTTGTAATTATTTTGCCCCACTTTGTAATTTTTAGCTGCACAACTTTGTAATTACTACCTGCCCCCCTTTGTAATTTCCTGTCCTTTTTACTCATGATATAAGATGCTTTTTACCAAAACTTTATTTATAAGAATTATCAAATAACTTCACTAAATTGGGCAATTTGGGTCATTTTTTGAAAGCTCTCCGAATTTTACAAAAATTTGCACAAAGAACAATTGGAAGGTGTTCATTTCGAACTTGGAAATGATTTTTCAGTTTAAACAAAATTGGGCCAAATTTGGACCAATTTTTGAAAGTTATTCAAATTTCACAAAAATTTGCAAAAGGAACAATTGCTAATTTCGAAGTTGGAAATGATTTTTCAATTTCAAAACAAAATTGGGCCAAATTTGGACCAATTTTTGAATGTTTCCAGAGATGGAAATATTCAACGTGGTTGGCTGAACAAGCAACCTCTCCAATGCTAAGTCCAGATAAAGAAGTAAAACATCGCTAGGATAGTCGGATTTGAAACATCAAACTTTCTGGAGGAGAGTTAAGTTATTAAGAAAAGAAAAAATAACGCGCAATTACTAAACAATAATTGAGACTGAAAACAAAATTCGTGACAGTGTACTCCTCCACGAAATTGATTATGTTTTATACGCCTCAGCACATATATAATTAATGCATACTTTTCAGACATCTAAAAATAGAACCAGTTTTTACCACAAACCATGTAAAATTTGTCTGCGATAGTGAGGGTAAGGGTCTGGCTTTGCCTTCATTATTCAAACGCATTTATAAAGTTTCTGCCAGAAGTTTTTCATGACTCAAAATGAAAAATGTTTCCCTAAGTTTATTCCCAGGGTCGTAGCTCAAAATGTAGAATGGATTCCTTGTTTATGTTTATGTTAAAGCTAAATCGGGTAACTTATATAACTTAACTTTTCTTTCAAATTTTTAATCTTATTTAATGATCATACAATAAAAGGTTTATATTTCATAAAGTGCAATATGTTAAAATTTAAAATCTATAAAATATTTATAATAATTTACATACATAAGGAAAGAGAAGAAAACCTTCAAAGCCTAGCTTCCTCCACAGCCATAGTAAAGTCATCCACACTTTCACAATTTATCTTGAGGGAACGGCTGCCCCTAAGGCAGAGCAGAGCAGATCTCATAATGACAAAGGACAGTTTGCACCTGATCCAGGTCATTATATGATCATACCTCTGTCCTGTCTTGTCTGCAATGCGCTCTGCAAGATGTTTGTGATAAGTAAGACATTCCTGGCCCATTCCTCCGTTGATAGAAAAAACAAGAGGAGTAAATGAGCCGTGTTCAAAACTCTGTCATTATATTTTCGTTTCTTCTCAGCCTCGTGCTTTTCGTATATTTTGTTGACAGGAGTGTTTACTTGAGACTGACAGTTTGTATTTGCGAATCGAACATCGAAATAGGCTGATTGTCCCTGTCTCCAAAAACCCCTGGCTCTTTCAAATTTGAATTCCGATTTTGTTTACATTCTACCTGTTTGAAGTATACTTTGTAAAATATTAAGACCGAGCACTCATTCAAGGAGAAAAGATTTGCAAGAAGATCTACTTTGTAAACAAATTAAGCTGACAGTTATAGATTGATAATTTGGCGAGATAATTTCATTTTTCCCACCGCGCATGCGTTAAGAGATTTGAAAAACAATACGGTCACCTTCAGCATATTCGTTTTACTTTGCATACTAATGAAGCCGACAGTTATAGATTGATAATAATTGAGATAATTGCGTTTTTCCTACCGCGCATGCGCTTAAGAATATTAAAATGTTACCATCACCTTGTAAACTAATCAAGTCGAAAAATTGATAATTAGCGAGTCAATTTTTCTTACTATCTGAGCATGCGCAAGAAAATGGAATGCTCTTAAGCTAGTCATCTCCCATATAGACATCAGGAAAAAACAGGTAAAATAGGATCACAAATTACAAAGTGGGGCAAAAATTACAAAGTGGGGCAAAAATTACAAAGTGGGGCATAACACGAGGTATTAATTATTAAAGTATCAAGTATAAAGTCTCGGATATTCAATCATTAAAAGAGTGCACAGCCTAGTACTGCAACCTAACGTAATAACCTGTTGTAACAATTTCAAAAAATGTGCTTTAGCTATGCTGGTGCTGCATTTCAAAATTTGATGTTCCTAATTTGTTCTTGTAGTACTGTTGATTAACATTTTGAAATAATTTACTGGTGTTGCTTATAAACGTGTTGCTTATAACAAGACAATTTCCTGGGGAATATAAATATTACGAAAAAATTTTGGTGTCTAAAGGAAGTAAGTGGAAGTTGGAAATTTGCACCTCAACTATACAAGGTTTTAAACTTCATTACACTAATCTATGTTAAGAGAACAAACCGAATATTCTGTAAATAAACTGTTTTTAGAACGCGATTTGTCAGAGCAAAAAAGTAAGCAACTTCCAACAACAACTTGAACGGATATTTTCTGATACAAAAACTGTGACTAACACACTTTTATCTGGTTTCTTGTCGATTGTTCTAACGCCAGTTTTATTAGCATAGCACGCAATAGATTTCTCTTGGGATAAGAGGACTGTGCAGTATTATGAATAGCGCAAAAGATAATTGATGTTATGTGCGCATCACAAAGTTACCTAAAGAGCACGGAGTAAAAGAATAAGCGTTTCTTGACGTGCATGCAGTTTGACCCATCAGGGCCATCGTGGTTATTATAACCATTTTTATCGGTCAATAAGAAAATATACTCACATAAGCATTTCGAGATAATGTTGCACCAAATATACGAAATTCCGAGTACTGCAACGGTATGGGCAAAAGATAACTTCCATCAAGATTACCTGTTGTGTCACTATTTTGGGCTTTAACAGAGAGTTCTGTTGCCAAACCGGTATAACCAGATCCAAAAGGAAGTAGCTCTGGTACAGGTAAAGCCTTAAACGTTTGTAGAACAGTAACAATGATTAAAATCAACGTTCTCATCATTGCTGGTGTGACAACATTCTTCTCAACGAAAACATCATATAATTACTTTATCAGGGCATGATAAAACAATTTTCCCTGACTACCGATCCTTTGTTACAACAATCAGTAGTATTAAACCTCCTGCCTATAACTTGAAATAAGTTGCGGAAAATCGATTGTCATGTGAGTCATCTCCATAATCTGATGAAAAATGAAAAACACAATAAATGCTAGCAACTTAAAAGATCGTGTATGTCACAGCTAACCAGCTAAGATTAAAGTAATACCTTATCGGGGAAAAAAAAAGTCGGTAAAAAATTTTGTCGGGGAAAATTTTAGTCAGCTAAGGAAATTGTAGGCACTTTTCCCCGACCAATTTTTGAAATTAGTCACTTTTCCCTGACTAATTATTTTCAATGTAAGAAGAGAATCAAGATATTACAATAACGTAATTACTTTAGGTTAGTGTTTTTTACACTTTGGCTAAAAACGTGAAAATTTGGAAACTTTTTTGAATCTAAATTTTAGACAGCAAGTTAGGATTTTTTTCAAAATCTATTGGCTGTATTAGGAAGAGAAAAGATTGAAGATTCCATCCCTTTTTAAATGAGCTCTACAACTTTTTCCAGCTAAAAGTAATGACTCTTCAAACTTTGGAGCAGTTAATCATAAATTTATTCCATCAGACAGATGGAAGAAATATTCCATCATTAATAACCTTTGGAGTTTTTAAGCTTTTGGGCTAAAATTTTGCAGGCGAAATCCCGTCGGCGTTCTCTACCGATGAAAGGAAGAATTATTCCATTTGGAGCTATTCTGGAAGAGTTATTCCATTTTTTCGGTTGAAAAATCTCCAGCTTTAATCCAAATTTAGTTCGGTTTTTCTTGATGAATTGATTTCAAGAAAACAATCGTTCAATCTCAAACACCCCTAGTTTTTGATTTTGAACGTTTTGTTGAAAATGGAGCATGTTAGGATTCCACATTTCATTTTTCGCACAGCCTCTTTTCTCGACACTAATATTTAATGAGTTAAATTAAAAACGTTACATTCTTGACTTATCTTTTTCTAAAGGATACTTAATCGATCCCTGATCTAGAAAAAAGCATGCTTTATCATTAGAGTTAAAAATAAATCGACTTGGAGCTCTCTGGAATGAGATATTCCAAATTTACAAGAAATTATGTGTATTACGAATGGAATCATTCATCCAAAATGACTCACTATTTTCGAATGATTTCATCAAATCCTCTAGAAAGGAAGGTTAAATAATAAGCTACTTTGGTTTACGGTTTATAGTTTTATATTTCCTTGGAATATTAATTCTTATTAGCTCTTTTTAATAATGTCATTAACGTTCAAGATTACTATTTGTTACAATTACCTTTATATGTTTATGATTTCATGCACCAATATTCTTTGTTCTATAATTAATCTAGTTGAATATATTTTGCTTTCACAGTGCAAGTTAAAAATGGAATTTAAAATACTCATTGACTCGATAAAAGTTGGGGTTTCATTATTAACACTTTCTAGGGTAATTTTATACAACCTTCACATATTTTCGATGCTATAGAATGTAAAAACATTTGACTAAAAACCTTAAAACCTTGCCTTTAGCTTTAGCTAAATTTTATGATGGAATACGCAATAAAAAAGTGCTCCTCGCATATGTTTTTCAAAATTCAGGGATAAAGGTATGAGAAAATCTTATTTAGAACCTTAGAATTTGAATGTATCAATTTCAAACAAGAAAAACACAAATTCTGATATTTTGAAATATCTAATCCTTTTTTACTCGGGGAAAAAGTTTCAGCGCATTTGAAGTTATAATTAGCAACTTTTTGGAAGTTTTCATCCTCAAACACTCAATAATCGTGATTTGAGACTGAAAAAACCATTTTTGAAGAAAATTTGCTCTCACGTTTTTGGCCAAAGTGTAAAAAACACTAACTTAGATACTGTAATTACAATATTATTTGTGTATACTGGCATGACATTAATTGCATTAATTGCCATGGCAATGCAATTGTTCACTCTTAAGCACTATTAAATTACAAATCTTATTCAAGTTGGCATTTGACATTTTCAAGGAAAAAAATGAATACAGGAGTAAGTGACGGTTAATATAAATTCCAGCTTTTGGATACAGCGTTTAATAAAGGGTAGCGTTCATTAAAGGTAGACGTTTATTATAAAATGAAAAAATGTGATACTGAAATCTCATGTGGATGTAGAAATAATCTGACTGAATCTACATAGAAAACCTTAAGACCTTATTACTTTCCAATACCGACATTTTCATAGCCGAAACTAGTCAAAGTCATGAATTTGAATGAATTTGAAACTATGCTTAACAGTAAACAAAACGTCTTAGGACGTTCATTTCGTTACTGCTAACGTATTTTTACTTTACTCAATAGACTAAAGCCTGGTTCACATTTACGAAGTAAGCATGCACATTAAGCACAAAGTGAAGCATGAAGCAAGTGCACGTATAAGGATCGCTATAAGATAAAGATGAAGAATCTTTTTTAATGAATAAAGACTTTACTTGACTATATCAGAAATTTTTGGTTTGTGTTGAGAAGAGAACCCAATGCTTTGTAATAATCATTTAGAGTTTAACGAAGCATACAATTTTCCAGGTTGGCCTCTTTAGCCACGTCTTCCCAAGCTAAATGCTTTTTTGTTTTGTCCTTAAAGTACTTATCTGCTTTATCATATAACATTGGGTATTTTCTCACTGCCTCTGAAAGTCATTCTTGCTGTGCTGCCATTTTCTTTTTTGGCTTGTTTTGCTTCATGAAAAACTGCCTTCGTGCAAATTGCGCAACAAAAACCATGAAGCAAGTGTGAAGCAAAGTCACTTCTGAAGCAGAAGGTCAAGCAAGATATCAAAACTTTTTGATAATCTTGCTTCATTGCTTGCTTCATATGTCACTCTTGCTTCCCTTACTTCATGGATGTTCATATTGTGCTTGTGTCTGCATCTTACTTCATGCATGTGAAACCATGCTTAAAACTCTTACGTTACTTTCTGTATGAAAAATATGAAATCGGAAAAATCACACCAGGCCACTTCCCCTGATCTTAAAAATAGTTCCTTTGTTAGGATCAGAGTCTATAGAAATTTTTCGTCACCTAAGAATCTTTGACGTTTATACGCCATTTCATGGATCCATTATACGCCGTTTGATGGATCCATTATTAGGGAGCTTAAGAAACTATGTGGGTCACGTGGACGACGATGTGAGCAAAAGACGAAAATAATTAGATTACTAGCGAATAAAAGTTTGGAGAACTTGTTTTTGTTAGAAAAACTATTCGACTGCTGAACTTATAACGACTGGCAAAGTTATCAAGTTCCTATAAAATCTACATAAGAGAAAAGGACTTATCTCTGTAATCCCGTTATCTCTGTAATCTTCGTTATCTCTGTAATCTTCGTTATCTCTGTAATCTTCGTTGTCATCACGACTTCAAAACATAACTTTTCACGTTGTGCATAGAACGTGAAAATACAGTGTGTTTCAAAATGATTGCAACGGAAATTTTAAAGTTGTTTTTCTCAGTAAGTATATCGAATTTTGAAATAATTTTTACATCAATCGAAAGCCCTTTTTGAGATCTTTCACCAAGTATATTTTTGTGAGAAATGAAAAAGTGGTTTTCGAGAAAACAAGGAAAATGTCTTGGAAAAATGTCATTAAATTTTTAATGGTCGATTAAGACGTGAATGAAAAGAAACAAGTTATTCAAACAATGACGTTGATTTAGAAAGTAATTTAAGTTAAAGCTGTGTGTTCACGAGAAAATATTTATTTCATGGAAGAAAAATGATGCAAGCATTTGTCAGTGGTCAGAACATTCTTTTACTAAAAGCAATACAACATTTTCAAAAGTCATCAAAACGACGAAATTCAATAAAACTGACGTTAGTTTCCTTTAACGTGTCGACCTCCATTGGCGATACATTCTCTGGCGCGGGTTTCCATGGCCCTGACTGCATTGACTATTGATTGAGGAGTTAAACTTCTTGCCTCATTTACAATTCTTAATCTTAACGTTGCAAGATCTTGCGGAGGCGTAACAAAAACCTTTTGTTTAAGCCAGCCCCATAAAAAAAAGTCACACGGTGTGAGATCTGGTGATCTTGCTGGCCACTCAACATTGTGTCCCATCGCAATTACCCTAGGACCAAATACTTCCCTTAGGCGATTTCTTACTTGCCGAACTCTGTGCGCCGTTGCTCCATCTTGGATCCACCATAGCAAATTTTGCTGGTGTTGCAATGGAACGTTATAATTCCTTTGAAGTTGCGGAAAGACATTTGTATTCAGCATATTCAGGTAGGTTCTGCCGTTTACATTCCTGTCGAAGAAATAAGGACCCAATAAAGTTCCGTTTCCGCAAATTCCTGCCCACACATGCAATTTTGCCCGACTGAAATTTACATCGAAATTTGCGTCCCGAGGAGCTTGACCTTTAGGAGCATACACACGAACATTCTGGCTCGAAACTTTTCCGTCCATGCCAAAAGCCGCCTCGTCACCAACCACAAGGTTTGCCAGAAAGCGGTTATTCTGACAGGAATTTAAGAACCATTGTGCATATCTCAAACGTCGAGGATAATCTGTTTGTAAGAGAGTGTGACGTTTGTGCGTTTTGAATGGATGAAAACGTAGATCTAGGCGTGTGATACGATTGAAACCTGAAGCAGACAAAGCCAGATTATTTCGGCGACAAGTTGTTTGATTGTTGTTTTGGAGTTCCGCTCTTACTGCTTGGATATTTTGCGGTGTTCTCACTGATCTTCTCCTCCCACTTTTATCTTTGTGAAGATTTTTGGTAGTGCCATGTCTTAGAAACTTTTGCACATTTCTTGTAATTGTTGACTTTCTCGGTAGATTTCGTCCTGGAAACTGACGAGCAAATTCAGCTAACACAACGTTGCAATTCTTTGTTTCAAGATAACGTTGCACTAAAAATGTGCGTTGCTCAACAGTTAGATGTGCCATGTTATGTTTATGTTACCAAATAATGTTCACGTTTCTTCATAGCTTTACTAAGAAACTACGCAATTTTCTCAAAAAATGTTATTTTTTAATATCAATTTGGGAGTCTCAGCGCAAAAATAAAATTTCTATGGATTTAGAGCTCTGAAACAATAAGCACGATGTAATTAAACGACGTGTTAATCGACCATTAAAAATTTAATGACATTTTTCCAAGACATTTTCCTTGTTTTCTCGAAAACCACTTTTTCATTTCTCACAAAAATATACTTGGCGAAAGATCTCAAAAAGGGCTTTCGATTGATGTAAAAATTATTTCAAAATTCGATATACTTACTGAGAAAAACAACTTTAAAATTTCCGTTGCAATCATTTTGAAACACACTGTATATAATGATGTAATTATCTTATAAAACTTTCCCATAGGTCTCATAAATAGCAGACTCTCTTTCAAAACAAATTCCACATCGAAAACGAAGCTTTTGTTTAAATCAAGATGCCGTCTTCGTTGCCGTTGCGATTTCTTAAGCTCCTTAATCTGATTGTGTACTTGATTCGTTGACTTTAATTGCTTTTTCCGGTCACGTCGATCTATACACAATATACTATTAGTCAACAGCTCGTTGAATCCTTAAGGAAACACTTTAGTCATGTTATTTGTGTTTCAAACTTGTAGGTAGAACTCTACCACCTCCTCAGGGATTCCGCAGTTTGAAATCGGTTTGTAAACCTTAACTGAAAATGATAGCAGGAAGACTGGAATGTAACCGCCACCGAAAATTCCAATAATATATTATAATATCTTAAATGAACCTTTCCATTTCAAGTTCTTACCAACATGGAAACGAGGCTCGCATAAACAACTGAGCCGCCAGTGCGACGTGGAACATTCATTTGCGCATAAGTGTATATAATATCTTGTATATTACGAAAGTGATAACTCAAAGAAAAATATATCGCTCCGCAAAACTACATCGGAAAGCATCGCTTCATGATGTTGGGACAAACTGGGATGGGACAGTTTGTCATAAAATTTCGAAATGAAATTGCAATATTGTTGGCGATGAATTGGATAAGGATACGTTCATGGAAATTCCTGGTAGAGATACCATCCGGTCTAGTACCCCTACTTCGTCTATTAGTGTAGATGTGCTGCTTGCAGTGCTATATCTACTCTAGGATGATGGACACCGGTCTCCTTGTCTTGTACCTCTCCGCCTAGTAGTGGCTTCGGCCTTGCGGGGAGCAACCTATTTAAAAGAACTATCTGATGGATAAAAGGAAAATGCTTTCCGGACATGGGTAGTCATATTTTGCATGATCCAATCAAATGAAAATGTTTATGTTGGTTGAGCAGATAAATTTGATTCTTTACGCTACGTATAAATTAGGACAGCATTACTGGTACGGCATCAGAAAGGACATGTCATGCGATGATGCGTTTCCATTCTTTTTACTTTATAACACAGGCGTTTTGAACGCGTTTGGTTTCAGTTTGCTTGCAGACATCAGAAGCGCTGGAGTGGAGCATCCTCCAAGCTTTGCGATGATAGCAAGTTTTACTTTAAATTATCCATTCAAAAAAGCAGTGAATCGTTGTTTGTTTTTCCTTTGAAGCCAAATTGTTCTTGTTGTTGTGAATAGCAAGGGCGTCTGAGTAGATTGGATGATAATGTGTTTGCATTCAACCTGGGTTTCCATATCTATGGATCCGATAAAAAAATCCGATCTGATCAACTTGATTTCCAATTAAACTTAACGCGTAAAGATTCTAAAAAAGTGTTTGTAAATAAATATGGCGGCTATCAAAATTCGAAATCATCATGCACAGAAAGTGCTACTGTTTTAATTGATATGGAAGCAGAGAATAAAACAACAGTCGAGATACAAGAAAGGATTTTGGGTTCGACAGTTGTTCAAGGAAAGGAAATAGATCTGCTTGTCTTATTTATATTGTTGTCATACTCATTGAGAAATATAGAAAGAAGTTCTTCCTGATCTGTTGTACTGTAGCCATAGTGCTAAGGACCTTTCGACTTCCACTGCTAGGTCTGTTACAAAAATACTTGTTTTATGTCGGACGGACAAATCGATACTTAGGGCTATATAAGAAACAGCACGTTTATGATACAAGCTAACGTTTTTCGAAAGTATACTTGAATAGCATTTACAAATACCAAAACATGATTTCTACAACGATGATTGTCAAAAAATATTGAAACAAACAGTTATCGTGTCGGATGGAAAAAATGCTAATACTTTTGTAACAGACCCTGCTTTTGATTTACACGTACATAATGAACAACAAATCACATGATTCCAAAACGAGTTTTCATTGGTGCACAATTGATCCAGTCCTAGTTAAATCCGAGACAGACCGAGAAAAAGTGTGATCCATAAAAGTGGAAACCCAGCTTTTTTTACAGTTATTCATGAAGCTAACAACCACCTGAGAATCCGATCAACACATGTCTACTTAACCATACAGCATCCATATCTTAATCAGTCAAATCTAAGTTACGGTTAAACATCCTGTGAAGCCGATATACACTGAGAAAGCGGGTGAGACAGCCGGAATGAATCACTTTATCACATGACAACCAGTTAAGAATATAGACAAATTATATTTACGAGCATATAACAATCTTTTTATAGTGTATGGTACAAGCAAAGGAAAATAAATCGTGAAGGGAAAGTGTTCTACCAGCAAGAAACCTTTTTATTCCTCATTTGATCTTCGTGTTTTGTTGACATAACATCCTGTTTTCTTGCCACTAATTTAATTACTTAGCTATTGTTCCGATGACACAACCTTGACGACCAATCCAATTTTTCCAGCCTATATAAATCAGAGTTAAGCAGTGGTTTTCTAATGATCTGTTAAGAATCATGAAGAAGAGCGGCATAATTTCAAAATCAATCATCACTTAAATATCAAGCATTCACGCTTACTTACTTCTATTCAACTGTTTGGCATTTCTTACCTTGTTTGACAGGTCTAATATCTTTGTACCAATACTCAAAACCATCCCGTGCCCTTGTGTTTGCGCTTGTTCGTAATATATGATGTGAATGGGGACGACGCGTTCTACGATAATAATCACCTGGCCAGTTTCCATTCAATTCGTGAAGAAGCAAGTCTGTAAAAGATCTGGTCCCGATATTGTTCATGTTACCATCTAACCGATGATGAGACGTCAACACTGTCGCAGAAGCTGAACAAAAAATTTGCATTGACAATTTTTAGAAATTGCCAGTGGCGCCACTGCGTTAAACTTAGGGCAGGTGTGTCTTTATATTTGGGCTTACATATTTGGGCTTAGAACATACAATCGTAAAACAAAAGCACACTCCATACCATAGCAACAAATGCAAACAAAGCTGTTTTATGCAATTTTGTTGACAAGAAATTAATGATATTTATAAATTCAATAAAAAGAATACCCCATGGAAAAATTAATTGGTAAGAAAAAAAGGGCAAGCTAAATCCGAGGGCGGTACAATCGCACCCAACGTAACCCCCTAGTTACGCCACTCATATTCACAGTAAAAACTCAAATATCTCACGTGGAGGAGGTATTTCATGCGGATAACGGTCACCAGGGTAAAAATGGGTTTTCTGTGCTGTTCCTGTAGTAAACATCGTGCTGGTTTTGTGTTTCTTCTTCGCCCAATGATCTGTATTTTCTCTTTTTGCTCCACTGATAGATGCTGGTTCGTGGCGTGACCAGTGTGAAAGGCTGTAAGGTAACGAAAAAAAATATATATCCTTTAGAGTATTTGGAGTCGCTACTTATCTTATTATTACTCTTAAAAGAACTTAACGCTCTTAAAAATTCACGAAACAAAGCAGGGTACCCAACATATATTTGACAAGCTTTTTGTGAACAGTTTTTCGATGTTAAATTTACATCAATTATTTGATAACTTTGGTAAAAATTGATGTGATCTACAGCGAGTTTATTGGACATTCTATGAAGCGATCTTACTCTAGAAAAAAATATAATTATAAACATTTAAAACAACCTGTGTGTGTTGGAAATCATATGTTCTGGCGAGCGATTTGAATTCACTACTTGTATACTGTGGGTCATTATTGTCAGTTCACAGGATCTCAGGTATGCCATGCACGAGCAAAATATGCTTTGACTCGATCAATGACTGTGGTAGCGTGACGAAAGAGATCGTTGGGATTGTATACAGGCGCTTCACACCCTTGTACACAATCCTCAAATGTGGGCTCTAGTGGAATAATCCGTCTTAGTTGTTGCTCTTTCAGCTTACTTAATTATAAAAATATTATAAAAAAATAAAAATAAAAAATGATTCACTTACTAAGGTAAACTGCCACTCTGATCTCTTTGCAACTGTAAATCAATGGACAACATCATACGGCTTTTAACTGTACAGAAGCTGTGAGTGTTGTTATCCTTGCTTGATATTTTTATTAATCGTTTCTTAAAATTAATAGAAATTTTTATATCTTAATCGAAGTTAGATTTTCCATGCAGCCATTTTTAAGAAAATGATATTTAGTTTATATTTACTAAAGCGCTGTTGTTATAGAAATACGAATCTAAAGTTTTTTGTTTCATAAAATATTTGTTCATTTATCTAACTGGCCTCCCGGGAATACATCTGTGAAAATTTTACTCTAAAGAGAAATGAAGTAAATTATTATTGAAAAAAGCAGAACGCAAAAAATTTAGATTGACTGTAAAAAAATGTTAACCGAAAAATGTGATATTCGCAACCGATTGGTGACTCCGGCATTTTTAGAAGCGAGACGACGCAAGCATACCAACGAAATATCTCAAGGACGTGTATTCCCCCGGTTGCATTCTGGTGTATCCAAAAGAACCAGTGTAAACAAAGATGGTAGCAACACGTGTTCTGCGTTTCCTTCAACAAAGGTGAATGAATGTTGCTCTTATTTCATAAATATAATTTCATTCAAGAACATCCTTACTGTTTAGCCTTGATTTTTATAGATTAAACATGATGTTCGTAATGATGTCTGTACAAAAGAAGACAATCCAGGTGATTTATATATAGAAATTCAGTCAAACGAATATACCAATTGCAATTGGAAATCTTCCTACTTTTTGTTCTTTTATTAAGTACTTACTATATGTGTTTTTTGAGCTTTTTCAAAGGGCAACCTTACCTTGAGTTTACTTGCAATCTGATTTTTTTATTTATGTTTATGACCCTTCATCACTGTTTTTTCTGCAAAAAGTACAAGCAATTCAACTTTGTTTGGTCAAAACGTTCTTTGCTCGATTGACAATATGCCCATCAGAATTTCTCAGTAAACTATATAGAGTGCCTGCTCCCCTTACTGCTATGTGCCACTTGCTGCTAACCTTGAGTTTGATGACTTATTTCCTTCATTTAAAGATAACAAATCAAACAAACCTTGTTATTTAAATGACATGCATTCAGCTATCGTTATGGAAAGTTTCCTTATTTATAGAGTAAACTCTAGCACCTGTAGGGATTATTGTGAAAAAAATTATTTAAAATGGCTGCTTCAAAAAATAAATGCTTCAAAATCCAGTGTCATAAATAACAGAACAGATCGATTCCTTGATATTCCTCTGCCATCTTGAATGCTACAATCATCTGAGATTTTATCCACAAAAACAATTTTCTTGTATATATCGTATATGCGAGTAAATCATCCAAAGTTTACAGTAAGGTAATTCCGTAACCAGGTGTCCTTTCTCCGCTAGCAACAAAAATTGTTCTTGTTAGCACTGATTTCAGCTTGAATATTCAAGCAGTTAAATTTTACGCATAAACATTCAATTAGTGGCAAATCCTGCGTTGATAATGTCACCCATAGATTCATCATTCAAGAAACGTGAGTAAAATTTCTTTTGTAAATCGTTTCACCCAAAGGACCCATTGCCATTATTTTTATTTCATTCACGTGTGAGTGAATCATTTATAAAAGTCCGGCTTTGAACTGAAAAATGTTATAATAAAGGTCAATCATAATCATTACTTAAAAAATTTAGTGATGATTGTGCTGTGATAATTACTTTTTCATAGATCTCTCTCTGCACGCTCACAATAGTGCAATTCCCAATGCATGTCTAGATTTTTTTGTGATCAAAAGTTGACTTGTCGAGACGGCACTATTGTTTTCTAAAAAAACTTCGCTGATAAAAATATGGCTGCTTTCAATTTGTAAACAGTAAAGGAATGCTTTTTTATAAGCCTGTGGTTGTCTTATATCTGCAGAAGCAAAGGAGGAAAGCACTTGAATTGAGAGAAAAGGGATTAATGATAATGTTTACAATTACAGTATTTTTTATCAATCTTATTCTCCTTTTTTGTTCTTGTTTATTTGAAATCTAGAATGACCAATTGTGGTGCTAAATCCATTTAGCTGTGCTTTTAGGTTTGCAATGACGAATTTTGCAACATTGTATATAATTAAAGTTAGCGGTAAGGGGAGCAGGCACTCTATATAAGCACCATTTGTTTGAACTAGTTCTCCATTTTACATTTACGTATTTTAGGGTCTAATTCTTCTGCATCCTGCAAATCAACAGACACTGCCTTTTACTCAAAGAGAAAAGATGGTGAAGATTATGAATATGAAAGCAGATTGAGATTACCAATGTCCAACTCTTCATCTTTGAGGAGGAAAAAATCCCTGTCTTTGCCATCATGTAAAACGTTTTTTTCAAGATTAGAAAAAGAAAGTTCTGAGGACTGTGAGCTTCCAAAAATGTAACAAACGAAATTTTGAGCAGAAAGTGAATACGATCTAGTAGAAAATGAAAAAACCTTGATCATTTTTTCAGTTTAGTTTATGTATCAAGGGGCTATTGGTTTTTTACTTATCTATATAGCTCATCCAACACGTTAATCTCATCTTGTTTCATCCATTAAAGCAAGGTGTGAGTAAGGGGAAAAAATGAGATTTTGTTTTTTAATTAATCAATTTGACAGGAATATGTTTATATCAAGTATGATACGTTTTTGGAAAGCTTATTTACATCTCTCAAAGCACATGTTAAAAATTAAGAAGAAGGAAAAAATCAAAGAAAATGAACCTTGTTGTAAAAACGGAGCTCCATTTACAAAAGTTTGACTTATGTGTCTTACACTTTTATAATCACAAGAAATAGAGTGAAAAACACTTTTTTCTGTTTTAACTCAAATGAAATATTTTCAGAGTTATTTTCAATTTCTCTAAAACATTTTTTTCTGTCTTCACTTTTTTTGTTTACACAAGTATAACTCCTGATTCTATTCAAAAGATACAAAAAAGCGTTTTTAGATCTCCCTCAGCTTCTCAGTAAGCAAAATCTCAATCTCCAAGCACTTTTACTTTTGCAAAATGGAATATCAAATGTAAGTGGCTTTGACACAAAAAATGAACACTGAAAAAAGAGCTTCAAAGAATTCTCAGCTCAAGATCAGCTTTCTTTGTGTGAAGTAATTAATCACCATGACAACAGAATTTTGAAACAAAGGGATTAATATGTATCATGATCAATATGTTTTATTTTTTCATGATCTTTCATGTACACAAATTAGCTGCTAAAACAACTTTTTTGTATAATAAACAATATGAATAGATAAACAGACTTCCCAGCCACTTCCTGAAAAAATAGTTTCACCATTCTCTGAAAATGCAGAGTTCCTTTCCTGATGTGTAAAAAAATTTTTCAGCAAAGTCAATGATATTTCCCTTAAAACAAACACATACAATAAAACAAATACATTTGGATGACTTGGATAAGATCAGTTTCAGTTAGAACTGATGAACAAATATATAGCCCCTAAATATTGGTTGTCATAACAGAAATGATATAATCATTATTTTGCATTATCATCAATATCAGTGACATGAAAATGCAATCAAAAAACTCTATCAAAGAAACAAACCTTTTTTATAATTTTATTACTAATCTCTATAGTTTGGGAAACGACCTGCATATAAAAAACATAGAAACATAAGTTTATGAAAGTTTGATAATTACAACTATCCTAAAACACACCACAGCCTCATTTTGTAGTTTGTTATGTTCTCTTGTTATTTTTGGTTATATTGCATCTATATACAATCTTTACTCTATCTTCAGTGTCAAAGACAGCACCAGTTAACAACAAGGTAAAATTAATTCATTAAAAACATTTACCGTATTTCCTCTAATAAACGCAGCGGCGTTTATTACAAATTCAAGGTTTTGGATGCGGCATTTAATAGAGGGCGGTGTTTATTACAAAATGAAACAATGTTTTTTTTATCCTAAAAACGTTACAAAAGATTGTGTGAAAATGTTTTACACAAAATGTATGTTCACGAAAATGTCAAAGAAGAGCAATATCACTGTCGCCGTTTACTAGTATGAGATGAAAACTTTTTTGTAATTCTTGTTTAGCCTGTTTTTTAATAAACGCCGCTTTTCAAGATGTGGCGTTTAAGCGAAGGAGGCGATTATTAGAGGGCAGCATTTACTACAAACGTTCGGATATAAGTGCGGCGTTTAATAGATTGCCGTGTTTATCAGAGGGCCGCGTTTATTAGAGGAAATAGGGTATTCTAGAATCATTATTGTATGCTTGGAGAATTTTCCTATGGCTATCAGTTTGACAGTTATTAAAATTTTTATTATTATTTATTAGGAGGATATCTCTAGGAGGTCATGTTATAGAAATTCAACAAATTGTAAGTGCTTATTTGATGTAACTGTATAATATCTGTTTCTGATGTTTTCTGATATCTGATATTTTTGGACGCCTGCAGTAAAATTCGACAGTGAGGTCTATGAAGGCTTTGAGCTGTTTAAAGTATCTAAATAGGCTAACAATGACTCAAAATGCTACACAGCGCTATGAATTGAAATGAATTGAAATCCTATAATTTCTCATTATTTCACGCAAAACAGTGAAAACTTTCAGATTAGATAAATTGCATTCAGATGCAATATTTAATCAGATTAAGGTTGTGGATTTTCGGAAATATCAATAACATTGATAGGTTACTACAGTTTTTGTTGTTATGCTAGTTTTTGTGATTACATTTTTTTGGGGTACCAATTTTTTATGCCCAAAAACATTTGATGAATGAAATCAAATCGTTCTGTGTTAGTTCCTGGATATATATAGAGTTTTAAAGACAAGTGTCATCCATATACTGTTGTTTCTAATGTTCCTGTCAACTGCTTTTGTCATTTTTCATTTATCTCACCTTTAACATTGAGGAGACATTAGGATAGATTTCATTGCTACCAATAATTTCCACAGCAGAAAAGTATGTGATTTTAATCATTCTTAGGAATTTTTTTACATTATATTGGTACAATTAAAACAAAAAAATCAGGAATATACTTCAGGATATTCACATTCTTGTCCCAAAAAAGAATCTGATTTCAAAAGTAATCATAAAATCTTATGGAAGCTTTAACATCTTTTGTTTATGATTGCAAAAAGATTTTTTCATTGTGTCCTTCTTTAAAAATGTCATCCCTTGCGTTCATTTGAAAACTGTAATTGGCAATTTAAAAACAGTAATCAAATTTTTATCACTTTACGGTGTTAAACATATCTTCATTTCGTTAAAAACTAGTTAGTTCTTTTTTATCATAATTTGTATTTCTTCAGCATTTTTTTCTGAAGGTGCTGGAAAATTTGTCTCAGGATGTATAATAAAATAAATAAATAAAATAATAAAAATAATAAAAATACCAATTGAGCTCAAGTAACTTGATTGCCCATAATACTCCCTTATTATCAGTCATTCCAATACGACGTGATTTCTTGTATCTTTCTCCCCATTCTGTTGCTTAGTGGTAGTGTCTTATCTTAGCAGTAGCCTGACAATCTGATACAGTCAAAAAATTGGTTTGGACCACTTAAAATTTTGAAAAGCAGTGTTGTGGTGGCCAGGCTTGGACAGGGGAAAAATAAGTATATAAATTGCATATAAGTATATAAATTGCAAATAAATATGATTTAAGAAATTCCATTACAAGAGAGTTTTGTAATGATTTATATATAATGTTCGTCTTTGCAATTTCTAAACGTGTCCAAACGAAATTATAGAGTGTTATTAAAATATTGACTATTAACAATTCCTTCGGGCCACCAAAAATTCTAAAACCAATGATGTCAATGGTCCGACACTGACACCCACGTAAAATTTTAAGATTAGACACTGAATGGCCTTGGTGTACACAATTTTCTTTCTATAAGAACGATCTTTTAAGAATTGGAACCTCGGATCTGGCCAAAAAACAAAAAAAAAAACAAAATAAAAACAACCTATGGCTCAAATCACAGGTCACAAAGTTAAGAACAGCCTGAGTCCGACTTTTCTTGTAAAATAAGAACAGTCATTCTATCACAGACTACTGTTGACTGGTTTAGAGAATGTATATTGGGTTTCTTTTGCCTTCAATAAATGTGTGAAACATATTAATGATGGCGCAACTTACAACCTGCTTCCGAGGCTTCTCTGTGTATATTAAAAAGTGAATATAATAAAAGACCTTTTAAAAACTGGGTTATGCTAAATTCCTGAAATATCGAAATTATAACCCAAAAAGATCTATTCATCCTTGGTGATCTTTCAGATGTCTTAACGGACGCGACGAACTCAAAGAGGAAAGAACAGATCAAGGAATGGTTTAGTGCAGCTTCCGAGAAAGGTAATTTGATAGTCTGCAGCTGAAGAAAAGTCAAACATTCTTACTTCATATTTTTCCTTGTGTTAATTTTATCGTGTTGGCATTCAATATATTTGAAGCCTGGCACAAAACAGGACTGCCTAGTAGATTGCAGATTGGATGGTGTACCGATTGTTGGCCAAAATTCCCATTAGCCAATATTTTTGAAGATTTCAAGGTTGGTGCAGTTTGAGGAGGATGCCGACTTTCATGCACCAACATTCGAGTGTTCATTTCGTGTGTTGGGTGTTGAAAATCTTTTCATACAGTCTAATGCTCTCTGGTTTTGATGAAGAATGAAAAGCTGTTATGTTTTTGAGGGTCAACAAGTTGACAAGTTCACCACTTTTACTTGTCCATATTTCTTTAGAGAAAAGAATAGCATTAAATCTACTTGGATGTATATCGCCGAATTTGTCTGTTGATCACCATGACAACATCACAACATTTTCCAGGAAAAGAAGTCAGACTAGGTACAAGTTTTTTATAAACTTTTTTTTCGTTAAAACATCAAAAGATAAACTAATTTTGTACTCATGCATTTAAGAACATTACATACATTTGTAGCCGATGATTTCAGTCTTATGTATTTATCAATTTTGTTCATAGCCCAGCTATGGTGTTTCCTTTACAGTTCGGTGGTCATAAGAAAACAAGTGAAATGGCTAACATTAGCTCCATTACTTACAATGCCTTGCAGTCTCTACCCACTGAATTTATTATTCACCCTGAATGGCATGAACCGCCGTCGTTCGACAAGATGGCGGATACAAAGAAAATGCTTTTCCGAACTGATGCCGTGGCGGAACCTAAGTATGGATATTGGATGAAGTGACAAATTCTAAGATGTCCTAGCATTGGGAAAAACGAACATACGCTGATATATTTTCATGTAATTTTGATTGAAATGAAATAAATATTTTGTGTGCATTGAGTTAAATCCAAGTTTTTAACGATGTGAGACTAAAAAGAGAGACGGGGGTTGTGAAGCTATTTATAGATCAAGCAACATCAAATTTTTATGAGAATTGGCTGAGAACAAAGAATTTGCCGATAACATTCATCAAACACATAAATGAAAGCCTCGTTTACCTTATGAGGTAACTACGTTTAAGAAAACAGCAAACAAAAAGCTCTTCAGCCTATCCGTCATCAGTGCTGTGTAACCAGTACTGCATACCTAAGTCATTTCCAGACATCTTCGTGAGGAACACTTTGCAAACATCATTTTGTAACGCGTAGTTCTGTTGTCAGAACCTTTCGCGATACCTTTTGCTTTTTATGGCCAGAAACTCGAAAAAAAATCTACTCTTGTTGCCCAGTTAGGCAAAGAAACATTCATGAAAGAAAATTTGACCTGAAAATAAACATTTGTGTGGCATATTAAATAACCGTTAGGACTGAAAATGATTTCAAAGCTGTACAGCTCTGGGAAACTCATATAGGTACATGAAAATCTATTGCTTTGAAAAAATGTTGTTGTAGTTGTCTGGCTTCCTTAGGAAATTTGTAAGTCTTCTTGACCGTACTTTTGTCAGTGAATCACGAAGATTATCGTAGCCAAATCTAAGAGAGAAGCGTAGAATTTTATGCATCAGCTGCAATGCCTCTGACGTTAACTTTGATATTTTTAGGATCTTTGATCTCTTCATCTGGTTCTGGTTCTTCGCTTGGCAGATCCATATCCTCTTCATCTAGATGTTCATATTTTTCAATGATTTCTTTGCGGAGTTCCTGACGCCAACCAAGGCTACCTGCATCTACCACTATCAGAGGCTTGCCATTAATCTAGGGAAATGACAAATTTTAAAATTCTTTTTCGATACTTAACTTAGGAATTTCTAATAATGCCTGCATCTAGAGGTTGAAGTCTTGACGTAGTGTTTTTGGTTAAAAGTAGGAATCAACAAAATCTTCAGGGTGACAAGGTGCATTGTTTATAAGAAGCAATATGTTTTCGTTTGAAGCTTCCATCTTTCGATTGATTTTGATTAGCACCAGATTCCATAATCTTGCTTGTCATCCATGCTTTTGGATTTGAACAGTACTGCAGGTCATATGGACGCTTAGGGTCTAAGAGATTTCTTAAAACATCTTGGTTTGGCACTTCTCCAAATCACAATCAATAATTTTCTCTCCAGCAGCACTGACGAAAAGGCTATAGTCAGTCTGTTCTTGGATTTTTTACCACCACTGGCTTGACTCCTTTTCTGCTAAACCTTTTTCTGGAAGTGCTTTGAAAAAACAGCCGGTTTCGTCCGAAATATCAACTGGATCATAATCTTTTTTTTAACTGCCGGAGTCTTTCCATCCACGCATTTACTGTTTCTCCTGATACTTCACCAGCTTCATCATTTACTCTTTTTTTTCTGATCCAGTACGAGACGTTCCATGCAGTAACGTTAAAAAATCATCGTTTTGCAATTGCTTTTTAATTCCCAACATTTGTCCATCAGCATAAATGTTTGCCTCGCAACACTTTCTGAACCTATCGTACAGTATTTCATTTATCTTATGAAATTGTCCCTTTCTGTTTCCTTTTAAGTTTCTTTTAAAGTGTTCATATACTCTTGGCGTATTGGTGCTTAATTTTGGCAGCCATTCCAATATTAAATTGATCAGCCAGCTGTCTGCAGCTTTGCTTTGTGTTTGTGCGTCGAGAAGTTTGATTTTTTTTTTATGAAAACAACACTAATATTATCGTGGTTGATTTGGCTCATTAGTTACGAGTTACGATAAATTGCGTTGAAACAATGGTTTGTTTTGTTTGTTTTGTTGTGTTTGCCTTTAACTCTTACATCCGTGGATTTCATACCTACAAACAAAAATGGGATCCAGTTGCAGGAAGAAGATACTTTGTGTTACAGAAGAAACGAATGAACACCACAACTATTCCGTTGCTGTATAAAATGATGGTAGTGTTGTGGGGCACATTGCTTTGCAATTATCAAAGCATATTGCCATGAAATTGCCAGGCTCATGCATGGAAGCAAAGGTGACCGGGGAGCTGGTTATGGGGGTTAGAGCTACCATGTATATTCCACGTTAGTGGTCAAGAAAACGCTGTCAGTTGGCTAACAAATAAAATAAACCTTATAATAAAAGAACAAGAAAATATTGTATACAGATGTTTAGAAAAAAAGAAAAAAGAAAAGAAATAAAATACTGAATTTTGATATTCTTGTCGAAATTTTTCGGTGTCCGGTTTATAAAGGTAAATTTTGGTAATTGTCGTGCAGGACCTGGAAAAAATGTCCACTTTAAGGAGGTGTCCGCTTTGGGGAGGTTTCTTTAAGAGTTTATTAAGGATTCGTCCGGGACTAAATTTTTTTTATCCCGTCCCTCTAAAGGAGGTGTCCGCTTTAGGAGATTCCACTATGCAGAAAAGAACACTAGGTCTGTTTACCATTTCAAAAGATCTGTAAAAATGAAGTTGCTTAACAGTGACATTGATTTTTCTCAGTTTTTTAGGCTGTTATATTTCAACAACGCCTAGCATGCCATTTTTCCTCTCTAGTTATGTTGGTATCTTTTGTTAATTTTTCATTTTCATTTTTATATTTGTTTGTTTGTTTTTTCCTTTTCATTTCACACTGTACATACGTTTTCCTTTTGCTTGTAAATATTTCTGCCCAGATAGGTACTTTGTTTTCATGTTTTTGTATATATTATATTATTAGTAGTAGTATATTGAAAAAGTAAACTAGTTGTTATTACACGGGGCTTGATGATAAGGCACTTCTGCCTTCTGCTTGCTCCAGCCATTATATACGATTATATTTGAGATTTGTATATGATATTGGCGAAATAAAAAAAAAAAAAATATATATATATATATATATATATATTTTCGATTAAGCAACGTTACTACTAAAAATAAAATGATTTATTTTAAGCAGCATTACTACTAACTAACGTCTGGCCTTGGTTGCTTATGAAGAAAAAACGTGTATTATAATTGAAAAAGTTTCTTCCTAATCCCAGGCCTTGAATTTTTTTTATACGAAGGCAAAGGACATAAAAAAGGGAAAGTTTCAAACAGACTTATGATTGGAAACTGCTCACCATATGGTGACGTCATAGATCAATGATTGTTCTTCTTTAGGTAAAGACGCTTATTTTTTCCGAATATACTCTATAAGAACGCGACATTGATTTTAACTATTTTAGATATATGGTTAGTTTTGGTCTAGCAGGAGATTTTGAAATTCATTTGAGTCCATTGTCAAAACATATACTACGCGTTTCTCGACACCTCCGCCTCCTTGGCGCGGAAAATAAGTAAGCAATCAATAAATAAATCCAACCTAAGAGACTAGGTCGAGTCGAATCAAAGTTCATCAAGAGGAGAAAGTGCGCCCGGATATGACTGAAATACTAATTGAAAAATGGTGATCGATGCTGCTCATATTAAAACAACACCAACTTCAGAGAAACCATATGGACAAGTATTGGGAGAATATGATGATGTAGCTAGTTATTTAATCTTAGATTCGATGTTGGGTTTTGATACCCATAAAATGAACTTCATTCCACTTCCACCAAAGCCAAGTCTCTCGGCCATAAAAAGTATTATATCAATGTATCGGAAGTACGGTGATGAACATTCTGTTCTCAATGAACTAATAGTAGTACTGGGTGACTGGTGGGACGAGTTTTGTGCTGAGAATCCGATGTCAAGAGTAATAGAATTGAAAGAACATGTAAGAAAACAATTTTTTATAATGGCGGCGAAAATTCGCCATTTTGTTTTGCAATGTTATTGTCACGTGATCCCGCAAAAAATCTCAGGAATGTTTTGTCTGCTGACTTACAGCTGATTAAAACTTCTTAAACCATTCTCTGTCTATTGAATATTTTCATCAAACTTTTTACATCCTTTTTGTTGGTTGTTCCATCCAATGAAATTACAAAACACACAACACTTATGAAATTATGCTTTAAAGATAAAATATGTTACATTTTCGATAATTTTGATAATATTGAATATTTATTAATTATGGCTGACATAAGGCTATTTATAAATTAAAACTAGCATCCCAGGTAAAAAAATTTTATCCGTAAATAACTTTGAAAATGATGTCAAAAATGGGAGACAAAAAGTTTAATCATCGAGTTACGAAGGGAAAATATGCCCATGTTTTAGAGCTCGAAAAACTGATTAAAAAGTGTATGGGATCAATTCATTACAGCCAACCATTACAGAGATATTGTCCATTAAAGATTTTGATGACGTCACAGGCTCGTCCCCCAAAAAATAGACTTAAATTTTTAGTAACCTCATCACTAGGACCCCCAAAACATAGTTAACCCTATTGGTTCTCGAAATATTTGCCCCAAAACATTGCGTTTGATTGGGAATGCAATGCAATAGTTCCCTCATGATAAAAAGAAGTGAGGTCATGCCACATGCTATTATATACTACCTTAAGTGTATAAAATTTTGCAGTTAAGCGCTTTCTCAGGCCTGGTCATGAATGGCATGCGATCGCATGCGCCCACACGCCTAGATCGGCTTAGGCGTGTGTTAATCGCACATGTGAATTTCGTAAAAGCGGACCCTACGTGTGCGCTTACCGCACGTGCAATCAAACAGATTTATAAATTGCACGTGCAGAATATTTACGTTTTTTCGCAATAACGGAACATTTGAGCACATATTTTTTCTTCCATCAGCTGGTAGAAAGAATGATCAACTTGAATTAATCATTAATGTAGATTAATCTACAGGTTTTATATGTTCATATTTACGAAAGAAAAACTTGTTTGATGAATGAAGTCACGTTTCAACGAATGCATATTTTTTTCAATTCCCTTAAGACGAAAGAAAAACTTATATCATCATTTTTATAGTAAGGAAATTCTGTTACCCAAATACTCTGTGTACTTTATGTACAGATGGTGTACTTTGAGTAAGCGTCATTGGTCCTTTAGCGTTTATCGCAACACATGCGCATGTTTTTTAAATCAAAGTAAAAAACTGAACTTCACCGTTTCCTTATTTGTTGAAATATTTTTAATTTAAGGTGGAGAGTAGCTTGTAACATCTGGTTTGCAGAAATCTTTGGTGTTCTATTGTCAGTAAAAGTTATTTATTTAGTTATTTATTTTTTATTTATTTTATGGATAGTATTGTAGTTTTGTTATATTTTTTAGCGCACACCTTGAGTTCATATGGTGTTCGTATGGCGATCATCGCACGCCATATTTAAAAATACAGAAAATGACGTGCGATTGCCGCACTCCAAGCATTTCATTCATGACCAGGCCTGCTTTGTGGAAAATTCCGAGTAGATTTAATTTCCTGGACAAGCGAAACAAAATTAATTGTGAAAAAATCAAATTTTAAGCATAGCTTGGAGAGCTCTACTATCTTCTCATTTGGCGGTCAGACGAATTTTCATTGATTTCGCGTGGATTTAATTTCGCATTTTTTTGCAAAAATCGTGAAATTTTATCCACTTCAGGTAATTATCTTTATTAAAAGACACTCACCTCTACATAATGTGCTGTTATGAAAAAGTTGACTGTAAAAATCAAAATCTATGGTTCTCTAAAATGGAAGTGTGACACATGTCCACGAAATACAAACTGAATCCAATACTTATCTTAGCTAAATAAACACAAACCTTAAAAATAAGTTGATTCTGCCCTAGAGAGGCTATTGTTGTATGTCCATAATTTCTGAGCTTTGGACTATAGGAATCGCACTGACCTTTCAAGATGCTTATATGTTTTTATTCTGACTTTTTTTTTATTACCGACTGGTAGCCTTGTGGTAGAGTGCTCGCTTCCTGTTCGGGAGGTCGCGGGTTCAATCCCCGACCGAGTCATGCCAGCGACTATAACAGTGTGAATCACTCCTCTCTGCTTGGCACTCAGCAAGAGAGTAGGAATGATGTCTAGGGTGGTTGTCTAGTTGAGCGGTTCCTGTCATTACAGCTTCCGTAGCCCAAATGGGGGCTTTAAATGCTCTAGGACCTCCTTCGCAGGACCCTCATTGATAACAGTACCTTACGGAACTGAAGAGGCTATCCTGGGTAAACATTCGTAAATAAATAAATAAATAAATAAATAAATCTATATTATTATTTTGTTAGTTGTTTTAATGCTTTCTGTATGCGGCTTGCATTTTCTTTTTGTCTTCCCCCATATTTTCTGAAAAATACTAGTGTCAGTCATACCACAGACAGGAATACAAAAGAACAAAAAATGATAATTAGCAAAAGAAACAGTCACGTTCATTCTCTAGCATTCCTCCATTCCATTTCATTTTACAGAAAATTTTCCAGAAATGTAAAATGGACTTTATTTTGCACATTCTGAATGAAGAATGAAAAACAAAAGCAAAGCTAGCATCTTAAGGGTTGTTTTTCGTGGCAAAAATTTATTACTAATCTTCAGGCTTAAGATGATTGAACTCTGGTAAAGTTACTTGTTGTGATGATAATGTAGGGGATATGAAACCTTTTGTAAAAAAAATACCAGTTGATTTTTTACGCTTTTCAACCTCTTATCTGCTTCACCTAATATTTTAGTAATTGTTATGACTTGGTTGAATATGTATGTAAATATATATGTAACTAGACAGGATTGCCTATTATGTGTGTATGAAGTTAGGGAGGCTGTTTGAAGTTAGGGCAAATGACAGTATTAGTTTACCATCATGATTGAAATTGTATGTAGATGCTGGAAGTTTCCGTTATATGTTATTTTGTTCATTGCACACACACAAGTTGATATGCTACTGTTTGTGATCCTAATTATGAACATCCTTTCTCATTCCACTAATAAGTAAGCAAAGATTCTGGTCATGAAATATACATCTATATATTTGCGAAAATCGTCACAAAATTGATTGGCAGCACAGTTAGAATGTCCCTTAGGAAACAATTCATTGAAAGGGGTAATTTTTGAAAAACATTTGATATTTTTAAAACCAAAATGAGAAATGTGATAAACGTTGTTCATGTCGAAAAGCTGGCTTGAAATTTTCGGTGTCGTGAAGCGAGTGTCTGCAACTGTTTGAATGCAACTGCTGAACCAATTGCTGGAAATGAAATGGACTGTGAAGAATCGGACAGGCACTTTTTAGATGCATTTAATAAGTATTTGAAAATAGTTTTGTTAATGTTTATTATTTCAACCAAGGATATCTATGTACCTCTAGTTCTAATTAGCTTTAATCAAACATAAACTTAAAAACTGCTAACTCTACTTCAAATCTGTTCCAGTCTGTAAAATATTTTGCCCAGCCTTGCGAATTTGACCCTATTGATTTTCTGAATCCTTAGATTCTAAGCTTTCCAATGATATATCATATGTCTATATACTAATTTTTTCTGTCTACTATTTGACTTCAATAGCAATATATCGCGGAGGCGAGCGTTTTTGAATAATAAAGTGAAAATTCTGGTCTGTAAATTACTTAAAACGCCATAACTTTTGAACCAATAGGCTAAATCACTTCATAGTTGGTCAAGTTTGAAAACATCATTTAACAAACCTTTTTCTGGTGTTTTGAGTGTTTCCTTCCAAACATGTGTAATTTACAGACCAGAATTCATATAACCAGACTTGGTCTGTAAAATACACACAAATCACGTGATGACAGAAGATTTTTTTTCCCTAGTTGTTGCTAATAAGCAAAGTTTCAAGTCAATATATTCATTTTTCACAAAGTTATTAGCAATTTAATGATTTTTAGGGCGTGGCTATTACGGTCTGTAAAATATTTTGCTCAAACTCGTAAATTTGACCCTGTTGATTTTGTGATTCCTGAGATTCTAAGCTTTTCAATGATATATAATATGTCTATATACTAATTTTTTTCGGGTTGACCCTCAAATTCTACAGGACTAAATAGCTTCTCATACCAATTTAATCAACATTGGAAATTTTTCCTTCATGATATTTTTGTTCTGTAAATTACCAATAAAATATAGCAGTCTTTAATGTATGGAGTGGAAACATTTTTGTTCAATTTGCCTACTCTGGAACAATTTCTACATACTGCATCTATGTTGCCTGATAATGAAGTTATGTTCAGCCTGTAACTTCAGAGCTGATGTCTTAATCCATACGGTTAAATATTTCTGTTTGATCTGCTGGTATTATGTGGATAATTTTTTATCTGTAGTTTCTACTGATGTGTAATGTTTGTTTATTTTATGATAAAACTACGCTTGCCACTAGGTTTTATTTATATAATATTGTTTTCCATTCAGTTGCTGCATTATGTTCATGTATTTGATCCCGATGCGGGCTTCGTAATTGTTCCTTGTACAAGATATTCGACAGAAAGGATAGGTGGGAAGGTTCTGAGCACCAAGAAGTGGTAGGTTTGATTCATTTCAAAACGATAGTTCAGACCTTGGAACTCCAACTTAGATCAATTTTGAAACTAAGTGATGCTCTTTCAGTAAAGAAGAAGAATTCATGGAAAAGTTTAAACATTGATATTAGAGGTATCTCAAAAATTTAACCATGCTATCTCAGGTAGTAGACTGGAATGTTGGACAAAACAAAAAGCACTATTTGTTTTTGTTGTGACCATTTTTTCGGAACAATCTAACTCAAGGGAAGAAATTTTCCAGGAAAAAGTTTCCCGGAATTTACTTTTGCAATTTTACCCTGATTCATGAAATTGAATTCTGTGAAACTTACAATTATTGCTCAATCGTGAAATTCAACTTGCGATGTTGAAAGTTCAAGTGATGATTGGGAAATTGAAGAATTATTCAAACATATTCGAACTATAATTTGATGTGTCCAAAGATCTGAATAAAGATAAATGAATAATAAAATGTTATTTTTCTTTTCATATTTACCTGAAAATTGCAGATCATGGAAGTTAATTCTATGAAATTTAAAAGAAGTTAAATTCTCCAAAAATTTCTTCCCACAAAAATTTCTTCCCTTAAGGTAGTCATTAAATCTTTGTCTATGGACAAATCAAATCTTAGCCCAAGTGTTCGTATGAAATCATGCTAATAGAACCAGTTAAAATTTTTGTTTTTAATGATTGTTACTGTCAAAAGTTAATACGATTCGTTTGATCTTTTCCATAGCTACTATGGAAAGTAACATCAAAATTCCATCATCTCTGTTTACTTCAACTTGACTTCATTATTTTCAGGGACAAAGGAGACAGGATCACTAATTTGGTTGGTTGCATTGCTGAACTTTCTGAAGATGATGAAGATGAACTTCTAAAACCTGGTGAAAATGATTACAGTGTCATGTTTTCAACACGGAAAAATTGCTCACAACTTTGGTTAGGTCCTGCAGCATTCATAAACCATGGTGATTTTCTTATTTCACTTAAGTGTTTGATAAGGAAGTCTAATACAGTGGAACCTCCTTAAAGCGGACATCTCCTTTAGACGGACAAAAAATTATCCCAGACAAATCCTTAATAAACTCTTTATAAAGAAAACCCCCGGTGGACACCTCCTTAAAGCCGACATTTTTTCCAGGTCCCACACGACAATTCCCTCTGAAATTTACCTCTATAAAGTGGAAACCAAAAAATTTCGACAAGACTATCAAAATTCAATATTTTATTTCTTTTCTTTTTTTTCTGTTTTTTTCTGTTTACAATATTTTCTTGTTCAGGTTTATTTTATGTTCATTTTATGTTAGCCAAGTGACAGCGTTTTCTTGATCATTAACGTGGAATATACATGGTAGCTCGAACCCATAACCAGCTCCTCGGTTAACATACTTGCCAGTCTCTGCTTCCATGTATGAGCCTGGCAATTTCAAAAACATGGCAATATGCTTTGATAAACGCAAAGGAATATGCCCCACAACACCACCATCATTTAATACAGCAACGGCATATTCACTGGCAAAAGTAATTAAGGGTCTAGAAAACATAAAAATTTCCAAAAAGACGCCAGACAACTACAACAACATTTTTTCAAAGCAATAGATTGTCATGTACCTACATGAGTTTCCCAAAGCTGTATAGCTTTGCAATCATTTTCAGTCCTAATATGCCACACAAATGTTTATTTTCAGGTCAAATTTCCTTTTATGAGTGTTTCTTTGCCTAACTGGGCAATAGCATAGGGTAATATGGTCATGCATAACGGGTTCCCGACTTAGGAGTAGAATTTCTTCTGAGTTTCTGGCCTAAATAAGCAAATCCTCCCCAAGGCGGACACCTCTCTAAAGCATACGAATTCTCTGGTCCCGTTAGTGTCCGCTGTTAATAGGTTCCACTGTATATCATTGTGCAATCTCCTCATTTAAAAAGGTCTTTGTTGTTTTATTTAGACTGCCGCCCAAATTGCAAGGTTTGTCGATATTATTTCTATTATCTACATTGTGCATGTAATCCTTCTTTTAGCATTCAATAAACCTTTAAATCAATGATGAACAATCAGGTGGTAGAAAAAAAAAATATGGCCATTGATTGATTTGACAGATTGATTTTTCTTTCTTAAGTTTGTTTCAACTGGTCGTGACACTGCATGTATAAAGGTACTGAGAGACATCCTGATTGGTGAAGAATTGGTTTGTTTCTACGGGGAGGACTTTTTTGGTGATGACAACTGTTTTTGTGAGTGCATGACATGTGAAAGGTAAAGTGACATAATCCATATACAAGCCATCCATACTCTTCCAGTTCACAGCCACTTTGTTCTTCAAATCACTTCCCACCGGGAATTTTAGATTTTAGATGTGACCACATATTTGATGTTGTAATGTTTGAGATTTTTAATGAAGAAACATTTTACCTTGGTCGTTGTGACTTTTTCTACATAAAAAGCTCAAAATGAGGTGCTCCTTAAAACTTGAAATCGATCATAAGCGAATGTGGTATATTATCTGCCCGGATAAAAGATTTTACGTTCAATAAACTAATGAATACTAACCTTTTAAGGAAGTTATTTTTTCACCTTGTGGCATATGATGTCTGGGTTTCTTTTCCGAACTCTGAGCTAGTTTTTCGGCATGATCTGGATGTCTTTGTAGGCGTGGTGAAGGAGCTTTCACAAACCATCAAAAACCCCACTCACCAAACGAGAAGAAGCTTGGAAAATATGGCCTGCGTGAAACAAACAACAGGTTGTCAAGGTTACTCAGACAAACTGAAGGTATTACCAAACAATTTTATTTTCAAGCCTTTTGTTTATAATCAGCCAAAAACGTAGTATATATGTCCCACTGAACGGAATAAACTCCAAAAAAAATTTGAGTAAACTCTCTCTCTATATTTATCTTTTCCACAGACACTTCAACTGATGACGAAAGCATTCAAGGCACTCCTGAAGCAGAAAGCGTCAGTCACAACAGATACCAGACCAGGAAGCAAGCACGTGAACCGTCTGAAGAGAAGAAAAGGCGGCAAGAAGAGAAACAGATCACAACAGAGATTAAAATGAAATATGCTACTTATATTGATCTTATACCAGAGCTGAAAGACCTGCCCTACTTTGATCTATTGCTCGTTGAAAGATTAAAAACAGTCAAACCAATCAGATTGCACGAACAAATCGATTTAACGGGTAAGCGATACGCCTTGCCTCAGAGAAAAGGAAACGGTAGTGCGAACACTATGAAGAGAAGTTGGTCAGCCATCAATTTGTCGGAAATCTCGTCAACGTCAAGCACGGAAAGTTCCGACATTGAGGAAGATCGAACTGTTAACCCGATGGTGCGAGAATTCACTTCCTCTGTCACCAATGAGAAAAGTTTAAAACTAACTATTAAGTTGAAACCTGCTCATAGGAAACGATTGATATCATCGAGCAGTGATGTTTCTGACGACTCTATTGCGAGAACGAGTACAAAAGATCACCCGAGCAGTGTTCGTAGTTCCGCTCGTTTGCAAACAAATTCGCGCGAGCGTCGCTCTCACCGAAGATCATCGTTATTCTCAAAGCGCAATCGTGTGATTATTCAAAAGAAATGTACTTGCTGTCATTGATAGCTTTACTTTTCCAGCAAAGGTAATGTGATAAGGAACTGAGAAAAACGATGGGTTTGGCAACGTAAGGGATTGGATTATACTATTCAAAAACATTTGTTGATTGATGTAAAGGATTCGACGAAATAATAAGATAATGTCATGCCAGTCTAAATATTGATATTTTGTAAATCTTTAAAAGTTTTAAGTTTTAAAACATAAATTTCTATGTTAGAATTTATGCCACTTTCTATCGTAAGCACGTTATTTATTTAATCATGTGTTTTACTTTGTTTTCTGTCCCGTTTGTGGTGGAAACTACCAAACTCTCTGAGCAAGAAAGCATACTTGCTGGTACTTCTGTGGTAGCTTGAAGCATTTTTTTTGTCATTTTTGAATTACAACTGCAAAACATTCTCTCTGCATCGCTATACTTCTGAGACCCTGAAAATAATTGAAGCAAGAATGGTGTTTGCTCCTTCCCCCATGGTTCTTGGTTAATATCCTCGGTTAGTATTTTCCCGCCAAAACACTGGTTAGACGATTATTGTTGACTACTCAATATGCTCGTCTGACAAATCGTTAGTACCATCACACTTGTACTGCACCACTTTGTAATCCCTGCCCCGATTTGTAATCCCTTTGCCCCACTTTGTAATCCCTGCCCCGCTTTGTAATCTTTTCGCCCCACTTTGTAATCCCAAACCTACCCCGATTTGTAATATTTCCTTGCCCCGATTTGTAATCCCAAAGCTGCCCCGATTTGTAATCCTTCCTTGCCCCACTTTGTAATCCCTCGTCATTTTTGAAGATGGCAAGCTGCAACGAGCAAACTTAGATCAATTTGAGATGTATTTGATTGAATAAATGGCTCATATAAAAAAAACTGAAAAAAAACTTGACAAAAGATCATTAGTTCTAAGAAAGATTCGTGTGACTAAAACTTTTCCAAACTTTCGCAAATCATTCAAAGATGATACGTATCGCGTGAAGTATAAAACACATAACTCAAACTCACCTACCACCGGAAAGTTCCGCGTAGAAGACATTTCCGATAGACCTTACAAAAGACCAACCGAAAGTAGCAAAGAAGTAAAAAAGAAAGCATATCAAAAGTCTCTGTACATTGTAAAAACTAGGAGTGACCGTTTGGACCAGTTTTCTAAACAAGGATTCTGTATTTCTTATGGGGATGGAAATTGCCAATTTTCAGCCATAGCGAATTCATGAACTTTGGATTCTACAATAGCGCCCAAACACTTCGCAAAACGGTTGTGGAATATTTAAGAGAGAACGAATTTGCTCATTGTATGCCCTTAGAGTTGTTTACTACACTAAGTTACACTAAATAACTTAAAATGAAATTTTATCAAAAACTACTTTTAACGTACTAATCGAGGCAGGACTTACAAATCGAGGCAATGATTACAAAGGGGGACGAACGGACCAACAAATTGGTGGAGGGATTACAAAGTGGGGCAACAAGGGATTACAAATCGGGGCAGGTTTTGGGATTACAAATCGGGGCAAGGAGAGATTACAAATCAGGGCAGGTTTGGGATTACAAAGTGGGGCAAAAAGATTACAAAGCGGGGCAGGGATTACAAAGTGGGGCAAAGGGATTACAAATCGGGGCAGGGATTACAAAGTGGGACAGGGATTACAAAGTGGTGCAGTACAACACTTAACAGTATAAACCTTGTGAAATGTGTTTGGGTTAGAGGAGAGGGTACGGAAGGGCTCAGGGTTGGCCTCATAACTGTCCTCACACCGTATTAATGTACGGTAACGATTTATTAGATGAACATACCGACTCACACTCGCTTATTTATACCAGTGTTACACTGTGTAACTTTGGTTCAGATTCAATGGAGAACGACCATATGCATTGATTGTCATTTTGTCATAACGGATCCTTTTTTCCTTTCTTATTTTTCTTGCATAATAAGAAAATTTCGATTTTTCCTCTCACCTAGAAACTTCTAAATCCGGAAAAGAAAATTAGTTAGGTTTTTTTCTTGATAAAAGGTGATAATACTTTACATATTGATTTTATTTTTTATTCTTTTGTGAAAGTAAAAATAGTATTACTACTTCTTATTAACACATGGGTTAAAGCTTGTAATATTGAGTTGCGAGATAATTATTATCTCTTCCTTGTGATGATTATTGATATGGACGTGAATAAAAAATATTCACTGTCGTACTAATGGGAAAAAAAACCTTCATTTGCCAAGTTTATCTTAATCAGTGGCAAGTGAATAATTTGCCCGCCCACAATGTCAAACAAGAGTGAATCAAAATATCTGTCAGGGGGTGGGGTCGATTAACTGAGAAAAGTTACAATTTTGCAACAATTAATTTATAAACGGTGGTGTTCCGGAAACTTTCTGGAACAGTCTCACAACTGTCCGCTAGAATTGAAAAACAAAAATGATGAGGATTACACGACGAACAACTAGATATATGTTCAGTGAAAATGGAAAAAATAATTTTTTCATTATAAATTAAAATTTAATTTCTTAATCAACTTTTTTATTTTTTCGTTATTCTCGTCATTGCACAGTTTAATTTTTAAGAACTATTTTATTGTTGCTGTGAACACAGCCTTCCTGCATGTAAAGTAACATGACAGTTTGAGAAACGGAAAGTTCTTTTTTAACAGCAGTTTAAAGTAATTTCCGAAAGAAATAGGAAAATTTTCTCTATTTAAATACATTTGTGTGACTGAAAGACGTTAATCCCTCAATAGAAAATTAGCATGTACCTCCCCCGTGTAATGAGATTTGGTAAACCAATCACGGATCAAAAAAAATTTTAAGACAAAATATATTGTTTTGTTTTGAATTATCTATTTATTCGTACATTGAAACGTGTATGTTTTCTACTGTGTTGAAAATGTCAATCAAACTCGTGGTCATTCACTCAACGAACAATTGATTTTTAACAGATTTTTTTCATCCACAGCTTTCCCGATTTTTCCATTATTATTGTTTTTTTATTTGCACAACATAGAAAAATGGCGAGATATAAGAAATGACGAAAACGAACGATGCTGAAGTTGCAGAGAAATCATTCTTACTTATCCATTGCCTTTTCGCAAAACATTCACTACTTCTTTAGCTCTGAGCTATGAAATTTCAGACATTGAAATATTATTTTGATCCTTTTTTATTTTAAATTTTGAACTTCTGTTTTTCGTACGATTTTTGAATTATCAGTATATGTGACCCGAGGCAAGCCATATTTTAGTTCTGAAACCAAAGGTTGGTATTTGAATATTTTACTTTTACCTGGACATAACTTGGTGATGTCAATCTGAAAGTACAAATCTAGACAATAAAACATGGTATATTTTTCTAGTTTGGTATCATCAGTGAAACTGTATTTCCAGGTGATTAGTATCTTGTCTGCTCTGTGCAGTCGACCAAGATTCGTTAAAATTATTATAACATCGGAGAAAGGTTTTAATACATATATGAATTGATGTGTATTATTAGAGTTTACATGTTAGTTTTAGGATTTTGGAATTTAACTAATTATATAAATATTTTCGAATAGTAAATACCAGAATGAAAACAATGACTACTAATCATTTACACTTGTGCGAATGAATGTTGAAATATGGTGGAAAAAGCATTTTGGTGGTGGCGAATATTGCTGTTTGATATCCTTTTTCACTTAGCCATTTGTGATGGTTAGTTATTCTTTTATTTTCAATGTATAAATATTTTTTCTTCTCATCTTGACATTCTCATCGTTGTAATAACTTTTCTTGAAGAACTTCAAAACAATCAGTACTACTGTTGTTTCAAATAAATTAGGTAGTTTATGACAGTGGCTCCGTTAAATTGACAAGAGTTGAGAAGAACATGCGTTTGGTGTGCAAATGTGATAGTAATAACTATTTTCACCATAGGAGCTGACATCATTTTTTCTAATGACAAAGATATACGCTTATTCACTTTCAACATGAATCCACTAAAGTATAAAAATGTTCAGGGAGGAGTAGAAGAATGCAAGTATCTAACATATGATTACCAAGAGCAGTTGCTGTTCTATACCGATACATTAAATCACACAAGAAGTGTTATAAGGAAAAAGAGTTTGAAAACAAATGTAAAGGACCAAATTGTTGTGGATACTATGCTGAATGGCATTGGTGGAATGTCGGTAGACTGGGTCACACAAAAGCTTTATTTTACTGATAGTGAAACTAATCGAATAGAAGTTTGTAATTATGACGGTACATATCAAAGAGTTTTGGTGTCAAAAAATTTAGATCAACCTATAGATGTTGCTGTTTTACCACAAAAAGGGTAAGTCCATTTATATTTTGCAACATTGTTTTGATGTTTATTTTAAAATCAAATTTTGAATAAGGTTTCTCTTCCCTTGCATTTTCTTTCAGCTATATGTTTGTTGTTGATTGGGGAGACATGCCTAAAGTTGAACGGTACGATATGGATGGAAGTAATGGGACAGTACTTGTTAAGACTGATATAAAATGGCCATTTTCTATAGTTGTGGACATGAAAACATTTTTGGTGTACTGGTCTGATATGTCACTAGATGTTATTGAGTACATGAATATTGATGGGACTAACAGGCGAAAATTTATTTTAACTCCAAACCAGTCTCCATTTTCTGTGAGTGTGTTCAATAGCACAATATTCTGGTCAGATGGGAAGTCGTCAATTTTCTCGATGCATAAAGATAATCCTTTGAAAATCGAAGAAGTTAACAAGTTGTCAAGTAGTTCTATCACACCATTTGATCTTTCAATATTCTCAGAAGATCTACAACCACCAGGTATATATTTAGTATCTCAGAAACATATGTTCATGAAATCATAAATGTTTTGAAAGACAATACTAGTCACTCTGATGATCACCTATTCAACTCTCTGAATTTAGATCGACTTTTGCTAAATTTTGCCGACCTATGTTAAATTAAATTCAGAGGGCTGCCTCTTGCTTTTGAAATCGCATATACATAACAACTAAAATGCTTTAGCTTCTTGTACTTTGTTTTAAAAGCCATTTTACATGTATATATATCAACAAAGGTTATGTTTTATATTTTGAAACATGCATAACATATGCAAATTTTAAAAAAAATCAGAAAGTGTCAATCTCTGTTAAAAAAACCTATCACTGAGTAGCTAATAAATCCAATATATTTTATGGGAATTTATACAAAAACCCAAAACAAAAACAACCAGCTATAATGATATTTGGCTCAATCTATTAGTTTTAATTTCTCAATCATTTATTGTTTTAATGTCATATATATATCATATCACAAGTTTGATAGTTTCCTTAAAGACATTAATTCATAATATTTCTATAATAAAAATTGTTTCCAATATGAAAAGGATTTTATTGCATGTTGGATTGAGAAAAGATTCACAAAGATTGAAGCTGTTATGAAAAAGCTTTTTCTTTAGTATGAACATAAACTGATAGAATACAAGAAGTTCCTCACAGATGGGATGTTTTATCTATACATTAGTTATTCCCAAATGTAAAAAAAGATAAAAATTATTTTAATGTTCAGCTTCCGTTTGACATTTCTTAAAGAAAAACAACCTTTTAGGCGGTGCTTGGTAAGAAATGTAAGCAAACATGAGGAAATGCTCTGATGGAAGTGAAAATACATTCTTAAGAGCAACTTGGGTGGAAAATTATGTACCTGAATTGTTTTCATTGTTTCATTATAAAGCTTGTCATGATATTAAGTGGAAGTCCAGCCCCTGTGTTCTCTTATATTAAAATCATTTTGAAGTATTAGTTCTTCTTGGTTTTTCTAGGAGTGGCCAATCAAAGTTCTTATTTATAAAAGCTTGTAAATCTGATCGTGATAACAGTGCTTCCCTACAGGAGAATATTTTTGAACAAAGTGTTTTTCTGCCACATCATGTTGCAGTCAACAGTTTCTGATGGATCCTATTACAACAAATTGGATCAGCTGTTGTCCTATGAATTGATTATTTCAGAGAAAGGTCACAAATTCCCAATACCATAATATTTTTTTAACTTTATCCTTATTATAAAAACACTTTATGCTAATTAGAATTTTGAAATGTTATTTTTAAGAGCCACTATAATTTCATCAGAGCAACTGCATTTTGAAAGTTCTGCAAAATATGGAATGACTTTGGAGACATAATAAAAAACAAAATAGTGATGTAATCTTTAGCATGCATAAGTCACTGTCTCCCCATTAATTTTCATAAGATAAAGTAAAGTCGCTTTGTATTTAGGAAAAGGAATCTACCATACGTAACTTAACCCCAAAATGTAAATGTCACTGCGAAGCATCAATTTCAGTGAAGCCTTCACATTTTGTCCCCAATAAAACGCCATCTTAAAAGCCAATGTTTTTAGGTTTTACTATTGGGGGTCCTCCAATTTTGTGATAGATCCAATTTCGTATTAAACTTTAATTTGTATATTGGAAGGAAATTATGTAAAAATTTATTATCAATATCAATCTATGTTGTGGTTCTGTGGTTTTAAGTGCTCACTATAATACCTCATCTTTTTTGCATAATTTAGTCCAAACCCAATGTTCTGTGAATAATGGAGGCTGTAGCCATTTATGTTTGATAACACCAACTGGCTACTTGTGTGCCTGTCCCACTGGTATTGCACTGAAAGAAGACAAAAAAACTTGTGAAGATGGTAAAATCTTGATATGTAGTTAAAGTTCTTTTTTAAAAAAAATGAAGTAACAGACATTAATGTAACGACAATCGAAACCTCTTTTGTATGTTAGGTATGAAACGGTTTCTGTTGATTGCAAGAAAAGTTGATATTCGAGCCATGTCACTAGATGCTGATGTATATGTTGACGTAATCCTACCAATAAAGGGTATAGAGCAAGGTTTTGGAATTGATTATGATATATTGACTAAAAGAGTGTACTGGACAGACCATCTGACTGAAAGTATCAACAGTGCCTATATGGATGGAACAGGTCTGTATATTAACAAAGTTCTATTTTCTTAGCATAATAAGTGTTTCCATCAACACAAAGTTCGTATACATTGAACTATTCAAGCTTTTCCCATTGATGAAAAGAATATTATGTATTATAATTTATACATTTGTGCTAGATAATTTTAGTAATAGTATAAGGTATTTAAAAGCCCTTGATATTTATTAATGTTTTTTTTTTTACAAAATGTTGTATAGGATTTCAAAAAGTTGTTTCTTATGATATCAAGCCAGATAATATTGCTATTGATTGGATAGCACGCAATTTGTATTGGACAGACCCACTATTAAAAAGAATCGAAGTCTCACGTATGGATGGTTCTTCAAGAGAAATTATTGTTTCTGAAAATCTTGACCAACCACGTGGGATTGCTGTTGATCCTGTTGATGGGTAAGTACAAGATACAGTTTCTTCTGAAGAGGGTGTTGCAGGTATGCATCCAAATTAATTACATTTTTGTTATAGGAGAATATACTGGAGCGACTGGGGTAACGTCTCCAAGATTGAGTCCGCAAATTTAGATGGCAGTGATCGAAGGATAGTGGTTGACCAAAAGATTAAATGGCCAAATGGCATTGCACTTGATCTGCAGCATCGTAAGCTATATTGGGTTGATGCGAAATACAAAGCTGTCAAAAGTTACGAACTGGATACGGGCAAAGTAGAGGAAGTCTACACTGATGAGCGACACCCTTTTGCTATAACATCACTTGGTGACCACATTTATTGGACCGATTGGCTTCGCAGGGTGAACAGTTATAATACTCAAGTTGGAGGAAAACCTGCTGTGGTAAATAAGATCATAATATATACATTTTTCCACTTGTTACAGAAATACTTGGCAATGGATATCTTTTGACTACAAACAATTTTTTAAATTAAGTTCTTAAGTTTTGTTAAGCAACACAATATGAATAGTATATAAACATTAATCAATTAATTTTAAGTATTATTGTACGCAAATATTTTTAGCTAAAGATTGTTCGCACAAGCGGGCATGACACTTTTAGTACTAAAAATATAAAATCTATTTGTCTTTCTTAACTCATGGAGTAAGTATTAGTGTATAAACATAAAAAATGTGTTTTCTTTTTACAAACATGCATACAAGAAAATTTAACATATTATAGAACTGATGATGAAACATTATTAGATTTCTGCGAAAGCAAGAAAGCTATTACAACCGGCTTTCGTTTTTTTCTTACTGTCCAAACCTAGCGGTTTTTTGAAATTTCGTGCGTGCACTTACATGAAACCAAAGCACCGTGCATGGCATGTCAGCGATATATTTACAAAAGTTTCTTTGATCAATATTAAATATATTTTAAGACATAAAACATATTTTCAGTTAAAAAAGAAAATTTGTAGAAGAAACTAATAACTATCTTGGACTGTGATCATCGTTTCTTACTGAAAATAAATTCTCAACGTTTTGTAAACAGAAGAGTCAAAAAAGCTTTATAATACATTAACCCAATACACGTGCTTCCGTGGCGCAGTTGGTTAGTGGACTTGTCTGATAATTGAAAGGTCGGTGGTTCGAGCCCACCTAGGTCGTTCAACATTTTCTGTCGAATTTTATAAATTTCATAACATATTTCATTTTTCATGCTTCAAAAGATTTTGCAGAAATCTTTCTGCCCGTAAGGGCATCTTGTTGCTGTTCTTTTTGTTATCTTTTTAATCCTTACATGTTTTCTGTGCTGGTTCTAAAGAAACACATATTCTTTTCCTATTTAGATTTTGCATGGTCCTGGTGTTTCCGACGTCATGGGAATCAAAGCTGTAAACATTGACCTGCAATATGGAAAAAATTCCCCTTGTCACTATGCCACCAATAACTGTAGCCACTTATGCTTTTATAATCCAAGAAAACCTCAATCTCTTTGTGCATGTCCAACTAGTATGGAATTGGGAATAGATGGAAAAACCTGTTATAGTAAGTTTTGGTTGCTTTTGCTATAATTTTGTTAGATGACAGTAAATATTGTATGGCGGACCGATTGGACGCAAGTATGCAAAATTCATTTACATAGTTTTCTTGATAAAACACAAAGTTAGTACACTCACACTGAATGTTTGAACTTATGAGAAATATCATTCTGATTCAGTTATTGATCATTTTCATTTTATAGTTCCCAGTGGTTTTTTACTGTTTTCTGTCGAGAAGAGCATTATGAAGATATCAGTGGATACATTCAAAGATGCACATAGACTTCCACTACCAGAGTTTGACAAAATACCATATCTAGATGTTTATAAAAACAGGAGTATATACTGGGTTGGAGAAATGGATATGAACAAATACAGCATAAACACAGCATTTTTAAATGGAAGCGGTTACCAAGCAACAGTAACAGCAGGTTTAAGTGGTGTTAAGGGATTATCTATCGATTGGATGGCAGGCAACATCTATTGGATTCTTTCTGCCGGCCGTATTGAGGTGGCACGTTTAGATGGCAAGCACCGAAAGGTTGTTGTTTTTGGAAAAGATGTTATTTCTCCACGTTATTTGGCGGTAAATCCTCACACAAGGTAATTTTGAACTACCTGCCCATTTTACAAACTTCCTCATTTTTCTTTCAGTATTAGAATTCGTAACTATATAAACCATTAAGCATGTACTTCAGACCATCCTTATTAAAGCCTTTTCACCTGGTTTAAGTAAATATATTTCATTGAAATCACAAAAGAGAAGAGGTTTCAGTGGCCTGCAACAAATTTTTTTGAAGCAATACCAAGAATATAGTACTGTATTATTTACTGATAGATGAGGAAATACTGATTTGAATTAAATGAACTAATTACATTTCAGTAAAATGTATTGGTTCCAAGTCAACTCGACAGATTCACGTGCTCTTTTCACATTATGGGAAGCCAATCTTGATGGTAGCGAACGTAAAAGTTTGGTTAGTAACCAATATCCAGAGTGTATTACTATAGACTATGCAACTAACATTGTGTACTGGGTCACTGAAACAAAAAACCAAGACAGTGTTAAAAGCTATGATCCAGCTACGGAAAAATCTGCCACTGTCCTCGATTCTGTTCCGCCATCTTCAAAAGGCTTGCTCATCTACAATAGCGAAATCATTTATGGAAACCAACATGATGGTAGCATACAAAAAGTGAAATTGCACGACAAAAATCAGTATCCAATGGATGTTGTAAGGGGACTTAATTGGATAATGGATATCAAGCCGTTTCACCCGGATGTCCAGAAAGGTATTCACTATTGATTACACACTTTTTTTTTTTATAAGCAACAAGTTTAAAAGCAACACTAGTAAATTTTATCTAAAAGTTAAGCAACAGTACTACCAGAATCTTAGATCAATTGGGAAATGATACCTACACCACATTTTTTAAAATTAATACACTAGGTTGCAGCACTAGGTTGTGGACTACATGTGATGTTTTGAATGTCCTAGACTTAATACTTAGATACTTCAATTAAACAACTAGAAAGTAAACACAAAGATTTTCTAAACAGGGCATACGCATAATTTCGCTTAAAATGCTCAGCAACAAACTTAGCAACGCTACAACTAAAAAATAATCATTTTTTAAAACAACGTTACTACTAACGTCAGACCTTGTTGCTCATAAAAAAAACAAATGTGTATTTGTAGTATAGCAATTTTGGATCATTTTTAGCAGCATCTGTTTACATGAAGGACAGCAACTTTAAACACTGTTTGAATGATCATATCATTTTTCAATGAGCTCAGTACAACATAGTAGCTTTCTGGTTTTTATTCTAGACAATAACACATGCTCCATCAGCAATGGTGGCTGTCAGCAGCTCTGTTTTGCTTCCTCTCCCAAAGTGCACAAGTGTGGATGCGCCACCACCTATGTGCTCAATCCAGACGGAAGAACTTGCCGTCCCCCGAGCCATTACATGCTCCTTTTTTCGAATATGCAATTGAATCGTATTGTCTTTAACAATCAAATGCCAGAAGCTGTCTTACCAATAGCGTTTGACAAACCTCTGAAAGCCGTTGATGTGGATGTGGTTCGGGAATTTATATATGGTTTGAAGCAAGATGAAACAAGCATCATCAGGACTTTACAAGATGGCAGTGACTACACTGTAATTGCTATCAAACAATCGAATTTAGAAACAGTGATTCACGATTTCTCAATTGATCCATTTAGTAATGCCATGTATTGGACTGACGAGAAACAGAATTCCATAAACTTTCTTCACCTGCAATTGTTTTCGAACGGCACCATTCTCCATCGGGATTACCAACCCAGAAAGATTGTTGTCTTCCCCGAAATATCGAAAATCTTTTGGACCAGCCTATCTGCCAATGGCATCAATATCTTTTCCTCGTCACTGGCTGGAACTGAAATATCACATCTCTACAAACTGAAGCAACGAAGCAGGCTGATGCAACTGACCGTCGATTTTCGTGAAAAGCGATTGTATTGGTTAGATGCTGGTTTGAAACATATAGCCAGCGTGACCGTGCAAGGTAAAAATCTCAGGAAATACCTGACATCCATGAAGCTGCAGCCGTTGTCATTCGGAGTGTTTTCCGACTCGATATATTGGGCTGACGGCAGTACAAAGTTTATACGTCGCTTATATAAACACAACGATTCCAAGTCAGCGCTATTCCATGGGAAATATCAAAATATGGGCGTTTTGATCACTGTCAACTCTACAAGAAAAAACGGTTTGTCGAACTTTTTATTATTCGTTTATCCGAAATGAGCAGGGTTTTGCTGTTGTTGTTGTTGTTTTAAACCTTTTGTGCGTTTTAGGTTTTGATTGTAATTCTGACTGTGTTTTTTTTTTTTGTTTTTTGCCAACAAAGTTATCAGCTGGTTCTTGTATGATGAGACAATTCCTTTCCTTTCCGTTATAGAGAAACATCCTTGTTCCGATAACAATGGCGGATGTAGTCATATATGTTCCATTGATTATGAGCAGTCCCTGACACCTGGTAAAATGGAAGCTAAAGCACTATGTGCATGTCCGTTAAACTATCAGCTCGATTTTACCAAGAAGAAATGCATATGTGAGTCAGTCAGTTTTTGTTATCAGGCAAAGTTTAGTTTCGTAGAAGTCTCAAACAAACTCCAATGCTATCGGTGTTCATAAGCATCACTCACAGTTCGAACTGGAAACTATCAACGTTTCGTGTGTGATGTGGACCTTGTATGATTAGACCCTCCTCCTTGGTTTATTTTAGTGGCAGGTAATTGCTTGAACGATCAAATGTTTTGCATGAAAAGCAGCTTGTGTATCAGCAAAACGAAGAAGTGCGATAGACATTGTGACTGCGGAGAAGGGTGTGAAGACGAAGCCATTTGTGGTATGTGTTCTATCTTGCCAACCCGGAATAAAAATGCTGAAGATGCGATCTTTACGTCATTTTTTGTCTATTTTTAGGCTACGAAAGAGACTGTACAGCTTCTCCTGATCTTGTTCGATGCGGTATTGGTTGCATTCACAAAAGCAAAATATGCGATGATTTCGAAGATTGTCCGTACGGCGAGGATGAACGTAGGGATCGCTGCAGTAAGTTCCCAAAATTTGAATAGATTTCCCGAAGTAAATTTTCCCGAAACATAAAATACCTCGATTCTCCTTGACCAAACATGAATTGAAATCTGCGTGCAAACAATCCACAAAAATGAATTTTACTGTGACGTCTCCTATGTTTTAGCTATGTGTGGGAATAACCAATATGCTTGTGGCAATATCTGCATGTTTGACTCGACCCGGTGTAATGGTATCACGGATTGTTTGAATGGAGAGGATGAAAAAAATTGTCCAAGTATGTTTCAACTGCATAATAATCTTTAAATTTTATTGTCTCGTTTGCAAGGCTTACCTGCTTTGTATCGGTGCAATACGAAAAGGTAATCGAGTTATTTTTCTATTCGTTCTTATTTAGACGGTACGTCATTTACAACTGTAAAGCCACCTACTACATCTGGGCGTTCCAAGCCAAGGGTGGTGGCGGGTATCATATCGGGCGCAATAGTGTTTTTCATCGTCTTGATTTTGGTTGTGATTTTGGTTTTTAAAATACGAAATTCGAAAAAGACTTCTGCAAACGAGCAAGTGGTGGGCGGTCCTGTGTGGCCGCTCGCACAGTATAACCGCAAATCGCCGTCAATTACTAGCGATGATCCGGCGAAAAGTTCGGTTTCTACCTATATATCAGCCGCGTCGGATGTGTCGTATTATGATCGTGATAACCCGACAGGAGCATCGTCAATGACTACCTCTGACTATAGCCGTATTCCGTTGAATCCTCCACCGTCGCCTATCCTATCGACCATCACAGAAACGAACGATCCTTACGCTTACGCCACTTGTGAGGATTGTCGTTGTACCATCGAAGAAGTGCCGATGAGTGAGATCGGCGACGCTCCACCTCCGACACTTGCAACCACGACAACGTTGCAAGAAGAGGTCGACATGTATCTCGTCATGCCACACCCACAGTGGAAAACCCGAAAACCCCGAAAAACTGTGTGTCATAGTTGTAGTTCACGTAATAGACATCGAAAAACTAGACGTTCCAATCGCCGTAACGATCAGATTTATCGGAGTAACGGCGCTGTCCATTCGTCTGAGTTAGAGCCGTTAGAAAGACAGTTTTACGAAAACAGCATGGAAGGCGGCGGTGGTTATAAGGAGGATCGTCTATACATTGACTGCAAACAACCAAGAGGTGCTAGGTACTTTGATCCCCCTCCGACGCCTTGTACATACATGTCCGATGATGAGAGACCACCATCGCCGGCGGAAACGGAACAAAGTCTAGCTTTTAGCGTGATTCGGGATGGCCAACAACACCCACACTTCGCACCACCACCATCACCGACTAGTCAGTTATAACGAAAGCTTCATGTTCGTTCTTTATTTTGACCAAGTAAAAAAAAAAAGAATATTTTCATTGTAGTTTTAAGTATCTTTTCATGGCGTTCGTTTTCATTTCTTACAGTGGAAGTTGAGCAATTTTTCTGTTTTGAGGGATAAGTGATGAAGCCCATCTCAGGCTACTTCTTTAAGTCGACATTTTCTTTTCTTTTTGTACTTTATCTTTTTATCTCAATTTGTCAGTGTTCTGATATTTTTAGGGAACTTCAAAATAAGAAGGCTATCTTAACTTGGCCGGAAATCTTCTTTCTCTATTAATCGTCAATCATTAGTATTTTCATGAAACAAGATGCATTTAAAGTATTTATGTCCCAATTTTTTTTTTATAAGAATTCACGAGAAGATTTGTTTGTAAGCGAGTCAATCAAATTTTCAAAGTTTATGTTATATGGAGGATGCTACGTGCAGGGTTTTTGCTTGCTTGTATATTTTGTACATAGATCTTTAGGTTAATGTTTCCATAGAAATGCGCAGAAATATAGCTGTACATAGGATTTTATTTTCTATTCGTGTTTTCTAAAAGAAGATTTAATCTATAAAAAGAAAAAGAAAGAGCAAAGAATTCTACAGAAATGTTTTCTTCTTCTTCATATCCCTTTTTATCATCCGTAACGTAATGCTTAGGATCAGTATACCTTATCGGCGAAAAATTCGTCGGATCAAATTTTCGTCACCTAGCAAAATATTCGTCAGTTTTATGCGACGAAATATTTTATCCGAGTATAAAAAAAATTCATATTTTATTTTAGTCTTCAATAAACATCATTTTGCAATAAAATCACAAATATCCAATTTGAACCAAAAAATCTTATTCCGGTATATGATTCGTCAGGGAAAAATTTCCGTCGGATAAACTTTCGTCACTTATCCAACGAATTTTTCGTCGATGAGGTACAGTGCGGACACCTCCTTCAGACGGGAAAAAAATTGTCCCGGACGAATCCTTAATAAACCCTTACAAAGAAACCTCCACAAAGCGGACATTTTTTTCAGGTCCCGCACGACAATTTTCCCTAAAATTTACCTCTACAAAGCGGACACCGAAAAATTTCGACAAGAATATCAAAATTCAGTATTTTATTTCTTTTCTTTTTTATTTGTTTCTCAACATCTGTTTACAATATTATCTTGTTCTTTTATTATAAGATTTATTTTATTTATTTGCCATGTGACAGCCCTTTCTTGACCACTATCCTGAAATATGACTGAAAGGTAGCTGTAACCCTTAACCAACTCCCCGGCTAACATACTTTCCAGTCACCTCTGCTTCCATGTATAAGCCTGCCAATTTCAAAAACATGGTGATATGCTTTGATAATCTCGGAATGTGCGACACACCGCAACACAACCATCATGTGATACAGCAACGACATATTTGCGTGTTCATTCTTCTGTAACACATAAGTATCTTGTTATTGTTTATTTTCAGGTCAAATTTCCTTTTATGAATGTTTCTTTGCTGAACTAGCAAAGGGTAATATGGGCATACTAATGGGTTTCCAACTTAGGAGTAGAATTTCTTCCAAGTTTCTGGCCTAAATAAGCAAAACCTCTTCCAAGGCAGACTTCTCTCTAAAGCGGACAAACTCTCTGATCCCCCGTAAGGGTCCGCTTTAAGGAGGTTCCATTGTATATCCCGAAATGTTCGCATGATTTGACGTTTTCGGGAATCATAAAATACAGTACATTTTTTTTATCGTTTCGAATGTTTTGATTGGTTCATGAGATTAAGAAACGATAGCAATCTGAGTGCGGTAGTTACTAAAGATTGCGCAAGTAACGTCAAGAAAACAAAGTTATTTACAAAAGTATTGTACAATTTGATTTTTAAGGTAAATACATTCTTGAACTTTCTTTCTTTGATTTGTTTTTCATTATTTCTGAATCATTAATCTTTTTCTTTTAGACAAGAAAAAACCTTAAAACAATATACGCGAATGAAGAAATGAATCTCATGGTTTTAAATCATGACGTTCAGGGTTGCGGAAGAACAACGTTCATTGTTGGTATCCAATCTTACCCTTCATGCAAAGAAAATCGTTGGAAGGTATAAATTTGTACAAAAATTCATGACACGTTCACAACTTTTAGTGGCTTTTGCTTACCTTAACCTAACGTATGGTTTCAACGAAAAGTTACGTTTTAAATTTTTTAGTTTTAAACTTTTTGTTGTTTTGTTGTTTTGGAGGAAAACAATAGACCTTTCCCGAATTTCTGTTTAAACACCGTGTTATGGCCTAGCTTCTAAGTTTCGCCTCTTTTTCAAACTCTTAATTACTTCTAATTATTCCACTGGGGAACTGAAAAAACGAGTAACTATTACTTACTGAGAACATTATGCAATTAGATAAACAATAAAGAACATAGAAACGAGGCGAAACTTAGAAGCTACGCCATAACACGGTATTTAAACAGAAATTCGGGAAAGGTCTATTTATTTTGCTATGGTATTGCGAAAGGTTTTATTATGGACATTTTTCACGTGTTTCAGATCTTTCGTGCAAAAAGATTTTTCTGTTGATAGTGAACACGTAAAATGCTTTACCTGGGATACTTAGGGAGTTTTACTTTTTAGGGATTAGTAATGACTTTTTCCGCATCCGCATCTCCAAACGAACGTGACGTTTCTTGCGAACCCAATAAGGATAAACTAGCAATTTTAAGGGTCTGCAATATTGGCAAACAGGCCTGTGATTGAATGTTTGATCGCCGATGTCTTGCTAACGGTTAATCGTCGCATAATGAATATCTTACATTTGTTAGTTCAGATCGATAAAATTTCTATGTATAATTCCGTGATCTACATTAGCATTTACATTACATTTTTTTGAGACGTCCTTTTCGAAATTAAAATCCGTTTTACACGGTATACTACCGGGTGCGCCAAAAAAAGGTGTGATATATTGGAGCTAATATTTTGAAAAAACCACTCTGTCATACATCCAGAGATTTTTTTTTACCTGAAAGACGAAAAAATTAACTTAGATTTTGATGTATCATACGTTAAATTTCGTCTATTTCTTAAAAAGTTATGAATCAAAACATCTAATATCTACTTTTAAAAAATGTCACTTTTTAAGAAAATATAGGGTATTAAATTTTGAATAAGTCTTCGAATGTTTTTTGTGATGGTGTTAATGAAGGTGTTTCTCTTTCTCGCTGTTTTAAAGGCCATCGACGTAAGACTGTTGTTGATTTGTTAACTGTGTCATGTTTTTCTCTCTAACTATCGATAATGAGGTCTTTTCCATGTTTTTGACAAATTTTGTGAGAAAAGAAATTAAACTTTTCTTTATTCCCTTTGTGGATTTCTTTATAACCCTTGAGCACAACGTTTCATGTGTTAAAATTATTTTTATAATTATTTATATAGTTTCATTAGTGTAAAATGAATGTTTGATACAGAATAAAGTTTATTGTTTTAAAAAACATTGTTAATACCCTATTTTTTCTTAAAAAATCACATTTTTTAAAAGTAGATATAAGATGATTTACTTCATAACTTTTTAAGAAATAGACGAAGTTTAACATATGATACATCAAAATCTAAGTTAATCTTTCGTCTTTCAGGTAAAAAAAATCTCTAGATGTATAACAGAGTATTTTTTTGGAATTATCAGTTCAAACGTATACACTTATTTTGGCGCACCCGGTAGTACAGTGTAATATTCCAGAACAAGTCTTGAAAGCGCAGATGGTAGGTAAATTGATGACAGACCCCATCATGTACTTATCTCCTTAATACATGAACACAACTACCACAATGCAATGCGATCATTATTTGCTTTGGGATTGCTTCAAGTATTGATCTACATACAGTGTGCCCCAGAAAAAAGAGGTTCGAGATTTCAAACGACTATTTCTTCTCAAATATTTGTCGGATATTTGCGAATTTTATATCATTTGACAGAGCTTTTTCTCCTCTTTTCAAAAATATAAGTTTCATCTTAAAGAAATAAAGAGTTTAAAAGATATTAAAGATACATTTTTTCGATACGCTCGTTAATTCAATAACGATCAATTAAAAGAAGTGCTAATGAGCAGTTACTCTTTTGTTAACTCTAAAAGTTGTCGTGGTGTTAAAGATATCATGAGATTCTTTTAAACACACGAAATTAAAATTTAACGTGGTAAATTCACCTTTCTTTTGAAAAAACTGATTGTCAGTTAAACAATTCTGAGTGCTTAAAAATGCTATAAAAAGGCTTTTTGATAAGGTTTACAAACATAACAAGATACAGCTGACGATAGAGCAAAGAGTTTTTGTGGTAAGAACATATCATGAAACGCGAAGTTTGCAAGCTGTTAGAGAGGCCTTTCGAGTGAGGTTCCCGAATAGAAACCCACCGTCAAATTCTGCTATTCAAAAAAATATAAGAAAGTACAACATCGAGGGGACAAGTAAAAACTCGAATAAAGGAAGAAGTGGCAGGAGGCGTACAACGAGAGATGCTCAAGCAATTAACGATGTTCGTTTGTTACTTCAAACGCAGCAACCAAATCAGCAGCCACGAATCACATGCAGAAGAAATCCACTTGCAATATCGAAGTCGTCATTTAATCGCATAACAAAAAGTGACATTAAATGGCATCCTTTTAAAATAAAAGTTGCACAAGAGCTGAAGCCAGGAGATTATGCAAGGCGACGCAGATTTTGCAATTGGTTTTCTCCAAGAGCCCAAAATGTCCGGTTTATGTCAAGCATTGTGATAGGTGATGAAGCCGTATTTAGCATGGATGGGACTGTGAACACTCAAAATGTGAGATGTTATGCACCCAAAGGACAGCGACCTGAAGATTTTCGTTATGAAAAAAGTCAGTGTCGGCAAAAGCCACATGTTTGGGTTGGTTTTTGTGGAAACGGAAGTATCGTAGGGCCACATTTCTTCAACAGGAGCGTCAATGGAAGAACATATCGTGATATGTTGGAAAGAATTGTCTTCCCTGCATTAGGGTACGTTTACCACCACCGATACAACAATGGTATCTTTGCTGGAGTTTGGTGGTTTCAAGATGGTGGCCCTCCACATGGAAGTGTTCAAGTTCGAAATGTTTTGCGTCAAAAGTTTGAAAACCGTGTTGTGGCGTTGCACCATAATATTGAATTCCCCCCTAGGTCACCTGACCTTACACCACTAGACTTTTTTCTTTGGGGTTACTTGAAAAATAAAATTTTTGAAACGCCCCCGCCTGACTTGGCAACACTCCGGAGAAAAGTCGTTGATGAGATCAACTTACTAAGAGGAAACCCAGCTACTATCCGTAGTTCATTTACTGAAATGGCTCGGAGAGTAAACCTTTGCATTGCAAAAAATGGAGGACATGTTGAATAGCACTTTACTTTTAAGCTTATAATTTTTTGAGTTGTAAATTAAGTTCAGAAATGTAAATCAGGCTTTAAAACAGTGTGTTAAATCTTTTTACTTGAGTTATTCTCAATTGGATTACTTCTTTTGTAATTTCTTTGAATTGATCGTTATCGTTTTAATGACAAATTTTCATGATAAAATTCAGCATGACCAGTGTCGGATCTAGAGGTATGTCGCAATTTGTGTAGGAGAGCATTAACATAATTTGTAAATTCAATTTATATTACCAATGGGATTATTTGAACGCTTTTCTTTTATGGTTAGATTGCTAACACTCTCCTACATAAATTTCGACATACCTCTAGATCCGCCACTGATGACTACTCTTCTGTATTCCAAACCTAAACAAATATCATATTTCTGAAGAGAGGAGAAAAAGCTCTTTCAAATGATATAAAATTCGCAAATGACAAATATTTGAGAAGAAATGGTCGTTTGAAACCTCGAACCTCTTTTTTCTGGGGCACACTGTAGCTGTCAGTTTTGTTCATAAGCTTTTATTATTCCATGAAGGCAATTTCAATGATTATTTCTCATTGCATTATGGGAGTTGTATTATGGAGGTACTAACATTACAGGAAAGTGTCGTCTGATAATCACTATTGCATCATGCTGATTTCAGCAATGGGAATCCCTCATCGGAACAATAAGAAATAGGTCTGGAAAAAAGCAGCTGAAAATTAGTAAACAAACAAAGCGAACAAATGATTGGTTGCTTTCTCGCGTAGTTTCCTTCGTAGAAACCGCCGACATTAGTTTTGTCAAGATCTTTAATTAAAACTCTCTGTTATCTTAAAGGCTGGTTTCTATCTGAGTAACAGAAAATTCGAGTACTTCTGCAAACAGTCCTTCTGAATAGTTGCAGGAATAAATAAGGTCCTGAATTTATCACTACAAATCAAATCTACATTAAGTACAGGTCAAGTGGAAATATAACCAAGTTTTCAAATTCGCCCTCAGGGCGTTTTGCCTTTTTAAATTACTGCGCTGTGTGATTCTGTAAAGCCAACTCTATACTTACTGTCATGGTTCACAGCTTGGTTCTCACCGGGAGATAAAAAACAAAAATAACGAGGTTTTGTGAATGCTCACAGGCGACAGAAAATTATCGCCGATTTAAGGCGATAGAAAATTATCGCCGATTTAAGGCGATAGAAAATTATCGTATTGTGGAATCAAAATGAAAATGCGACAATTTTCTATCGCCAAATAGAAAACCTATTTCCAGCAGGACAGAGAACATAAAAAAGAAGATGTGGTGAAGCAAAGGACGTGGAGAGAAATTCAAGCTACAACTTGAAAATGGAAAAACAGCCGAGCAGCTATGGAATAATTTAAAGAAATTGCTTTCAAAACGACACAGTAGGCTGGAAGAAATTGACGTGTCTGGTGCTGCGACTGCGGTTTTTTCTTTTGACTTTGTTGACACCTTCTACGGCTAATAGCCAATGTCAAAAATCCATGAAAATGAGCACGAAGTTTGCACACCATCGTTTGTTTATATGAAGGAATTTTTATTTCACGATAAAATTATTTTTGGTGAGAACGGATTGGCGATCATTTTTGTCAAGGCGATTCATGAATTTATCGGGCGATAAGAAAATATCGCCTGGAAATTATCGTGACGATAACGCCAATCTCTGTCGCCAAAAATCCATCGCCCTTTAAACGGGCGCTATCGAAAAATATTCGAAACTTATATTTCGAAAAAATCGTTTTCAACATTCAAGATGAATCTTATGTATACCTTATTTCCTCTAATTAATTAGCGCCTCTTTCGAGTGCTTTTACGCCTCCACTATGCTTTGGATCCATTTTACAAAACGCATATTTATCTAAAAAATTCCCGAAAGTTGAATTATTCCCAAGATACGTTAAAATGTGGAAAGAAAATAACTAGAGAGAGAAATAACTTATGAAAGGCTTTTGAAAAAAAAAACAAAAAAAAAACATTCCTACATACATCTCTTGTAATTGGACTATGTGGTTTGTAAATGAGGTTGCTTTTGTAAAGACTGGCTGTTAATTAAGTCTTTTAAATTTTTATTTGCACAAATCGATAGCTTTAAAAAATAGCTTTCCAACATAGTCAGAGGAAAAGAACGTATACCAATTCATAATTTTTGCATCACTATTAACTTAACATTATTTTTTGAGTCTGTTACTGATTATTCTAAAAAACAACGAAAGAGGATGTGTAAAAATCGAATGTGTAAATCCAACGGCGTGGAAATTGAAACAAAAAAAACTACGGGAAATAATAAGCAAATGTGAACCGGCTTTTACGGCGCGTTTCCTTGTATCGTAGTTCCTTGAAATGTTGTTTTATTATTTTGAGTCAGTAAAGAAAAGAAAACAGGATTATGTTACGGTAAAGTAATGTATGGCAGTCTACAGCTTACGTTTAGAAAACCTCACAAGAAGATTGAAACATTTCTATTACACAAAATATGTCAACAACGAGTGATTCCTATAACATTTTAACGTGGGAATTAATATGGTACATATTTATACTGGTGATCGGTGTGCTTGGCAACTCCATTGTACTGATAGTCAGTTTGAGAAGTAAAGGCGTGATTCGTTCGAATACTTTCAATGTATACATCACAACGCTGGCTTTGGTAGACTTACTTATATCTGTGCTAGCGGTTCCCACCTATGTAGCTTCCACAAGCTTATTAGTACGAGAAATTATGTATTTCTTCTCCTTCTGGTTTATCCATGTATCCATGTATTTGCTGGTGGCCATATCTTTGGAGCGTCGCACGGCTGTTCTTCATCCCTTTTTAACACTCAAGAGGAGACCTGCAAAACGCAAAGTTGCTGTGATTTTAGCGACGTTTTTGCTTGGTTTGTTCAATGAAATCCCATACATTTATGGTTTATATAATCCCACTAAAAAAACAACGAAGTTAGTCCTCCACTTGGTATCGTCTGCTTGCGAGATCTTGATACCCATGACGATTTTTATCATTTCGTTTATTGAGATAAAACTCTGTCTTGCAAGACGCGAAAAAAAATTGAACAAGTACTTCCAACAGAACAATACGGAAAACTACTGTCTGTCGAAACAAATGCGTGCTGTTCGAAGTACAACCAACACTTTAAAAGTCGTTATACTAGTGTTCTTTCTGTGTACATTGCCGAATGAAATATTGTACGTTATCCTCCAGTTCGGTGAAACAGTACACTTGAAATGGGGTTCGGCGATATATCAAGTTGGCATATTGCTACGTTTCACGAATTCATGTTTAAACCCTATCTTGTACAGCTGCAGCAGCACAAAATTTCGCAAAAACTTTAAAGAAGTGTTTCAACAGCCATCGGTGAGTTGCAGTATGGAGTTACAGGAAAGGATAGGACCAGCTAACTTCAACTATTCTCGCTTGTCGAACAGTACTCAATCCGACAAAGGAACAGACCATGCTTCTAGATTAAGCAGTAAATTGATATGAACATCTGCGTAAATAAGCGATTGACATTATTATTAATCAGCTTGATAAGCTTTTCTAAAAAGCTTTGCAGTTGAAAATCACTACGAGGGAGTGCACCTCTATAGAAATGTACACTTCATTTCAATAAAAATGCTCTTCATCGCTGTGATTTTTGTACAATTTTCCCTATGGTCTACAGAGTTGTGCTTATGACGATACTCTTTGTATTTACTTTGAAAGGAAAGAAAACTCATTCAAAAGTCTTGAATCTTTTCTTCCCTGGTGAAAACCAAGCTTAAAATTGTAGTATCTCATTTGCTTATTAGTGCACAGTGAAACGCTCTTCATATTTGTGTCCATGAATCTAAGAGCACTCTGAAATTGTAAATATTATTATGACATCATTTTCACAGAACTTCCCTCCCTTTCTCTCCATCTTAGTGTCAATACGACGAAGAACTTATGGCAGATAACTGGGTGTAATTAAAGATATTTTTGACAATTATAACGCAACAATTATAATCACCATCATTTCGAACAAAAATGAGATTAGCTTTGACATAAGAAGATGGATGAAGCAGAATGATGTTTTTCAAAAAGATTTTTTTTTTGCTTTTCTGTTCTGCTTCTGTAGTTGGGTTTCTGCGACAATGGTGTAGACCATCTTTCTTTTTTAATTTGAACTAATCACATGCAGAAGATTCAGTTGTACTCACTTATTACCTTTATCTACTTGCTGTCTTATAGATGGCTTCCATGATGGCGTATACTGTTTTTATATGCTCGGATGAATAGATAGTTAGCTATGCATTTTCCATTTTGTATGATATTTTGACATTTATTATCTTCTTACCAGGGTAAAGGCGACTTTTCACTTATAGAAAATTTTAATCGGACAAGAACAGAAAAGAATTAATACTAAGATCTGATTGGTTGTTCTTCTTTTCGGTTAGGAACAAACAGAAAAAATTGAACTCGCTTCAACTTTTTCTGATCGTTCCACGGACAGGAACGGAAATAAACAAAAGAATATTTAGCGAAAGAACCAATCACGTTCTTTCTCTGCTATTCGTGCGTTCCGTTTCTGTACGCGGAGACTTTTCCAAAGGTGGATAGTTGCCTTAAAGTTTCATATGTGCTCCAAATATTTAAGAGTAGCAACAATTCAATCATTAGTTTGTAGCTAATAAGAATTGAAAAAAAAGTCTGAGGATTAATAAAATTTTGTGGCGTAAAAGTGGTCTAACTGCATGTCACATTCAAACGAATAAGCATGGGTGGTGTTATTTTACCAAACAAACATGAGAGGTGGTCCTTTTTTTAAATTTTATGGAGTAAGATTTTTTGAAATTCAATATATGCTAGAAATTTTTAGTTATAAGTAAAGACTTTTTCTTTGCCTGTTTTATTTTTGGAGATAAGTGTCTTTAAAATGAAACATGAAATAATTTTGAGCATTCTTTTAAAAAAGGCCGTCTTACTTTCATGTTTTGATTTTTCGAAAAGGGCAAAACACAAAATGAATTATCCAACAAATAATTTTCTTCTACGAAGCTCTTTGGATCTATTCCATTATCAAGTAGTTAAAACTAGTTAGCGATTGTCACAGGCGTAGTTAGAGCTCAGTCTAAACTTGTGGAGCAGAGTTTAGTAATTTAAGCTAGAACAGAAAAACATGCAAGTAATTTAGTCGATACTTGAGACTGAAAAGAAATCTAATAACATTGGACTCCCTCCCCCCCATTATTTTCCATCATTTTCCATTTCTTAAGCAATCTTCTACAAATTGTAAATTTCTCTCATATTATTTCATTAAAATTCCTTCATAATTCCTGGTATTTTCCTGATATGTTATCATAAGTTAGTATCCGCCCGGATATAAGATTCTGAGGAAGGGCGGATATGGAACGAAGAATGTATAATGGCGTATTAAAGTATTAAAACTAGAATAATTGAAATGATTTATGATCACGTGACGGTAAAAGAAACATGTTATTGCTTATGAGATTTTATGATTGACTGCAATGCCATGTGCCAACTTTCATTTTTGAAACATGTTTTTGGGATATCATTTTACTGAGATATCTTTTGTGCTCTGCCTACGCCCATTTGAGGATCATACGCATTCAGCATGATAATCATTTACAGGCGAACAATATAACTTAAAACGCCCCTTATTACTTCAAGTAAGTGTTTTGGATTTTTGAACAATAAACAATCAACTAAATAAAATTTAAAAAATAATTGTTTATTTTTATGCTAAATGAATCATCTTTGTTGTGCAGTTTCGTTTCGTCGAAATAAGAAAAATTCTCTGTGACGTCGTTTTTGGAAATATCGGGAGACGCTTATCTGGGTGATGGAAAGACGTGTAAGACGATATCCATGAAAAGTGATATCTTGGTTGAACAATCATCACAACTCTTCAAATGATATTTTTGAATTTCTCCTAAATAATAATAACACGAATATGGTAAACAGGTTTCATTCTAACGTTCTTTTTTATTTCTGTGTTATCGCCGGCATAGTTTCGAATCCACGAAAGTTTATCATTGAAATCAAATGGCATGACAAAAATCTATGATTATTTTTTCAGGTTTTTAGATAGTTATGAAAAAATGAAAGATTGTTTAAACAAGATCAACGCTTTCTCTTTCAACTAACGAAATCAAAACTGGCGCTGCTCCTTCAAACCGTCAATTTGTTTATTCAACCAAAATGTTTTTGATTTATTTTATCAATTTCCATGTCTTTGCCCTTTTTTTTCTGTTTGAAAATAATAAATGGATTTTATTGATAAATTTTTGCTTAGTATACATATATGGTTTATACACGCAGAATCAGCATTTCAAAGCATTTTACATAAAGCATAGCCCACCAACCCTGATATTGAAAAGATTCTTGCCTCCGCTGTGAAATGATCACACGCGCTCTGATAAAACTCTTTGCTTATTCTCATAATTTCCTATAAAATCAAAATTAACAACAACTTTCTGATATGAGCACGGCACACAAACAAACCTCACAAAATACTACTGTTTATTTTACGTATTTCCTTTCATTTACGATATGCGTAAATAACGCAAAACAAAACTTAATGACTACCTATTGTCTCTCGTTGGATTGCAATCAAATCGTGACGTAGAGACTCTTAAAACCGCAGTGAATGAACCGAGCAATTATGGTATTCAGTGTTTGTAAAGCTAGCTGCTATCAAACACAACGCGAGGTTTGTAAAAGACAGTTAATTTAATTCCTTTAAAGAAATCGAGAAGTTAATCTTGAAAAACACGACGAACTTGTTTTGATATGGATTGTTTATTTTCAAAGAGTTTGGTGATAGTTTGTTTGTTAACGTATCATGTTGTTTGGTTACTATTACATTCGATCATGGCTGTTCAAAATATAGTTAGTCCAAAGTACTGCTTGAAATTCCTTTTTATGTTAATGTATTTGTCATAATTTTTCTTTTTCCTATTCTTTCTCTTCTTGTTATCAGAATGGTCAACTTCACTGAATTCTTTCACTGTCATTAAAAAACTCTGGTAAATTTTGAGTTGGAATCACACGACTAACGCGCCATCCTGCTTCAAAATTTTCTCATGTGACAATTTTAGGCCGTCATTATTATGTGATCACCATCATAATAATAATCCATCGTTACAGTCTTGTTTCTAATTTTACTAGCTCTTATATAATTCATCATTTAAAAAGAACCTCGTATCACCCCTATTTGCTGATGCGATGCCAACGTCATAATTATTCGAAATAAAACGATTTGAAGGCTTCTGTGATGAATAAATTATAAATTTATGGTTAGGAGTATTGTTTGAGTATATTTCATAATTTTATTACTTGTTACAAGTTATTGGATATGTGCTTCTGTTACGACTCTAAGCGATAGCTACTGGCAAGAGATCAAATTTAATCTGTTTAATATTTCTAGATAAAAAACATGGTATACTTGTGGTGAAATTAGTACAATCATGCTCTACCTCATCATCGTATTTTCCATAATAGCATTCGCTGGCCTACTCTGTAATGGTTCAATTCTAGTGTCGGTTATCAAATATAAAATATTACGTCAAAAACCTTACGCAATACTGGTCAGTCTGGCTGTATGTGACTTGTCCAAAGTTCCTATTCTAATCCTAATGGCTGTTTACACCGCAAATGACGACCTGTTCACTACGTGCGTATACACTACTACTTTAGGAATGTCATTGATTGGTGTGACGACATTTCATTTGGCAGTTGAAAGCATAAATCGATGTATGGTGATCAAATATCCTTATAAATATCTCAAAGGTTTGAAAAAATGGTATATCGCGCTTGTGTTAACCTTTCTTTGGTTGAACCCCATCTTATTATCCATTCTCGTCCCTTACATCATGTTCAAGGAAGACTGGATTTCGTCTTTATACTTTCAAGCGTATATGTTTGGTTGCATCAAGGAAGGCGCGAAACCAATGAACTACCGGTATCATGAGAACACCACAAGTAATTACCAACTGGTGAATATGAAGTCAGGGGATGACGAAAATTTAGTTATTGTTTGTCATGTCGTCTATTTTTTACTTCCACTACTCATCATGCTTGTGTGTTATGGGATTATGTTAAGCGAAGCATACAAAAGCGCGGGAAGCATGCGCAGTAATTACGTTAAAACGTCATCGGTGTCGTCATCGTCGTCATCAGGGATAGTGAAAGAATCCACATACTCAACCGGTATAATAAACATGGTCAAATCAAGCGTCGAGTCGGTCATCGTACCACCAACGCTGGACTTTTCTGATGAAATTACCCACAAACCGCGCACAACCAGCGTAGCTGCAAAAGCTGCGAAGGAGTTAAAGAAGCTCGTGAAAGATCGTAAGCGAGAGATCAAGGCGTCGAAAACTGTATTGATGATTATTACTGCATTTCTGATCTGCAACACTCCAATTTTCTGCATTGCATGGGTTGATCATATTGAAAATAGCACAGACAATTTGGTTCGTAAGCTGATGGTTTGCGTTGCTTACTTGCAAGTTTTTATTGACCCTCTCATTTATTTTTTGCGACTGAAAGATTTCAAACGAGCAAGACGAAAATGTAAACAGTATGGATCGTCGATCGTGAGAAAAGCTACACGCAGATTCTAACCACGGTCCTAGGGCCAAGAAAAGCTCTAAACGCAGATTCTAACCACGGTACTAGGGCCAAACAGCGGAGAGTCTAGATGGAATTTTTAGTTGATGAAGAATTATTTTGGTGACCTTGTTTAAACACCTTGTACGAAGAAACATATCACCAGATATGGTATATTTAGGGAAAAAATGCAGTAGTGGTTAACACAAGTCAACTAGTATCAAAGTGAACGTCCAAGTCAATGATGTTTTGCATGATTAAGAATAATTGCATTTTTTGGTAACTTGTGAGAAATTTTATCCACAAGTGCAGGATAAAACGTTTTGCAAAAGTTCTGATGAGATCAGGCGACATTCAAGTTCATATCATGGTTGACGTCAATAAACTTATGAAAAATGTTTTATAAATTTTTGAAGATATTTTATTGAAAAGCAAATGTGTGTTTTAATATTTTCCGAGAATCCAATGTAAAGGTTCACTAAGCATAAATGCTAAGAAACACAGGCTATAAAAACGCAACCATATTATCGTCCAAAACATATCTTAAAATGATGGATTACACGCAACTATGCTGCCATCACCACACAGTTTACACAGGACTGAAAGTTATAATGACGTATTTGAATGCACTGAATATGAATTGAAAGATTGTAAAACCCTCTGAGTCAAAAGCATAAGTCCTTTTTTACAGTTAGCATAGATTCCACGTGTACATTTCACTAGACGAAATTCTGCTGATATCCTGTCTGACTCAATTGCATTAAGGTAAGCAATTATTTTTATCAATCAACAAAAAAGATGTTAATGATTATGATCAGTAAAGGGAAAAAGCAAAGATCACGAGAGATTATTGCCATTAGTCATACAAAAATGTTTTAATGGGACAGCAAGGAAAGCAATCTTACACTACCAATTTACACATCGACATTCAGGTAAAAGTAAAACATCCGTTTTCCATTTTATTAAATTTCCTGATTGATCAAACTGTTGGTAAAAAGGTTGTATTGGAATTCTCTTTTAAATTAAAAGAAGCAGCAACTACAGAAAACTGTTTTATAATGCTAAAATACTGTAAAAAAAAACAAACCTAAACCGACAAAATTATTGGGGGGCTGTAGACACCTTAGCTACCCTGCTCCGTGGTCCCTGTATTATATTCAAATTGAATTTTGCTGAAGAGAGAATGTTTCTGTATTGAATGAAAAGCTTTTTGAAAGAAAATAGTTTTTTATGAGAAAGTGAAGGTTCAAAGGGGATTTCGAGTTCGAATTACAACTCTGTCTCAACTCTCATGGCAATTAAGGTTACTGTAAAGAAAAAATTGGTAAAAATCACATTTTCTGATTTTTTGATATTATTATAGAGCGGAGCTTAATTTTCCATATGCAATAAATCTTTTTTGTCAAAAGTGTTTTTATTTCCCAAAATACAAGGAAAAACCGTTTTTGAGAGAAAATTCTGCAGGAGGATTTTAAATAAAACATGTAAACATTGATCCTCACCTTCAGTATGCATTATTAGAATGAATGAACTTTGTAGTTAGAAGCTTATCATCGTGTTTCTTATTAAACAAACAAATCAAATATTATTATTAAAAATTTTACGCCATGAACAGACAACGCTATCGAAAAAACGCATTTACTGCCAGTAGAAAAAGAAAACGCAAAATGTTTTTTCTTTTCCATTGAGTTAATCTAATTAGTCATTGCCATTAGATTGTTGAGAAAGAAAATTTATAACAATAGAGCACCATTCCGCATGTTTGTTTATCATGCTGAAAGTTTCCAGCTGAGTAATTTTTTAAAACCGCGTTTTCTCAAAATTAAATTTATGTAAAAATTCTACCAATAAGGAGTTCCTGTGACACGAATATTTATCGAATTGCTAAAATAATTATACCCACGTTATCACAACAGACTGTAGAACAAAACCGTGTCACAGTTTTTGAAATAATTATGCCAATCAAAAATAAATCGTTGCTTTAGCTTTGGAGTTAGCATAATTATGTTACTTAAAACTTCTTTCATTATAACTTTTGAAAGACTTAATTATTTAAAAAACGCTGACACGGTTTTTGAGTTCGATCTTTTGAGAACATGATGCAATAATCTTTAGAAAGAAATTTCAAAAATCTGTGTCACAGGAACTTGTCAAACACAACTACAAACTTTTTTGTTTTCAGCTCAAATTTCCAAAAAATGATTAATTTACCTTTTTGCAAATTAGACCATCTTTTAGAGGAAAAACAGAGCTTTTCAGAAATATATACTTTTATATAATAATTGTTTAAAACTTGGGAGTTATTGTCTAAAAACCAAAGGTGTGCATTTTTCCTTTACAGTAACCTTAAGAGTGATCACGCTAGGTTTTGCGCAATTTAAAACAAGGAACACACAAAATGACGTGTAGATCTTGCATCTACAGCGTCTTTGAAAAAATTCACTGATTCGTGAAAATATTGGCTGGAAAATTAACAAAAACAATATTTCAGACTTTTAATTACTATTTCCTGAGGGCTTGATTTTACCAGACCATTTATGATTTTAAGGAATTTTTTCATTGAGATATTTTTAGTGATCATATCTCGTTGCATTTTGGCAGTTCAGCTTACCCAAACATATCCAGGAAAATCTTCCATCGACTTAAGAGAGAGTCTTCACAGTGTTTACAGCATAACAAGTGGTAAAATAACGAAGGCTGCGTGTCTTGTCGAGATTTCTTTTGTCAAGGTGTTCATATCTTTTCATAATGCGTTTTTGCCGATGTATTAGTGAATATTTTTTAGTACTTCCATTATAATCGCCTATTGCCGGTCGGACGTATTCACGGTTTTTATCTTGGGATCAATCAGCATGTCGAGTGCTTGTAATGTTTTTCGTTTGTTTTAGTTATGTTAAGTTTCTTGATAAGATTAGCTAGTGATTTCCTTAAATCTGATGCAGCAGGTACCAAACTGTTTTTTGACGTTAGCATTCCTTCGCATCCTTCTGCGTCTAAACCAGACGGTCCAGTGCATCAACTTCTCTACTGATAGACTGTTTGTTATTCGATTTTTTCGAGGTTCGGAATTCCCGAGTTACAAAACCGAGTTACAAAACCGAGTTACGCATTATGACGTCACAAACCGAGTTACTAACTCGGAGATTTTTAAATTTTAATTTTTCTCGAGTTACTAACGAGGTTCGGAATTCCCGAGTTACAAAACCGAGTTACAAAACCGAGTTACGCATTATGACGTCACAAACCGAGTTATTAACTCGGAGATTTTTAAATTTTAATTTTTCTCGAGTTACTAACTCGGAAATTTTATTCACGTAAAATTTTCCCGAGTTACTAACTCGGAAATTTTTTTTTGATTTATTTTTTCCGAGTTACTAACTCGGGAAATTTTTAAAGTATAATTTTTCTCGAGTTACTAACTCGGAAATTTTATTTTCGTAAAATTTTCCCGAGTTACTAACTCGGAAATTCTTTTTGGTTTTATTTTTTCCGAGTTAGAGAATATTTTTCAAATATTGTAAGGAATATTTTCGAAAGTTCACTGGGAATAGTGTGAGTTTTTAAAAAAGGCAAAGTAGGCCAAGTTTGTGGCAAATTTCGAAAATCGTTCAATTTTAATGAAAATTTAATAGTGGAACAAGTTTGTACTGCTGATTTCAAACATGAAGGGCAACTTGTGGATAAGGTCAAATTAGGCCAAATTTGGACCAAATTTTGAAAATTGTTCAATTCTAATGAAAATTCTAGTGAAATAATTTGAGGCTAAATCCAAACAAGGTACGATGAGCAATGGTACTCGTTAAATGTACTCGTCAAATGGTACTCTTTCGTTTTATGCCATCTGGCGCATGTTGATGTACATTAATAACGGAAACTTTCGGCAGGAGATTTTGAATTGTCCTAAAGTTTTTTAATTTAAGTACTATCGGAAATATATTTTTTTGGTTCATTTGAGGCCTGAAGCAGTCGGTGAAGGTTTTCTGGACTTTGGATAACATTGACGAATACATGAGAAAGAAAGTTGTTTATATTTTTTTGCTGTATGTGCTCACGTGTTTTGTTTTAGTTTTTTTCTTTTCTCCCGGTGTGTGTTATTGTTACTGTAATTATAATGTTTACACTCTTTCATATTTTACAGCACTTTCTTTAATTAATTTTTAACACATTTAAACTTTTCAAAAGTTTTTCCTCCGGCAATTTTTGTTGTTAATGTAGTTTTTTTATAAAGGACTGTATAAACTAATCTTAATTGACAGATATTGGTATATTTACGAACTCAATAACTTTCCAAAAATGCTATACAAAGATAATATATGTTTTCATTAATAAAAAATAGCAACAGAAGTATCGCTATGTTTTGTAAAAAAGAACAGAGCTGTTATCAAAATATATAAAGTGTTACTTTAGTAGTTTCAAAAACGCCAATGACATAAACCTAATATTAGCACTCACAAAAATTAATTTGAATTTAAGATCTCTGGTCTTACAGGTTTATTTTAAAGTTGCCAATCGAATACAACAATCTAAAAGATAGTAAACAAAAGGTATTTACGCCTTTGGTGTTGAATCATAGTCGGCTTTGAAAAGTCACATCAAACAGTAATGTCGACACTAATTTATTTGAAATCTTTTTGTATTTAGCACTGTTAAATAATTCTTTTAGATTTAACATGATACCACCTCAAGATTATGAAGTAAAATAAATTCATATAGAAATATAGAATCAATTTTCCCACTTCGGTAACTTTTTATGTTGGAGTTTTCAGCTGTCACAATTCATCAAGGGTAAGAGCAATAGAAAAATATGTCAGCGGTGCCATGGTCAAGCTTTAGTTAAAAATAATACCCAGGACAGCATAATCATTAGGATTAACATATTCATCGACTTGCTCAACTGATTAATTTTGATGCCATTTCTGCATTAATGAATATTAAAACTTGCACTATAAAATTTCTTCGTTTGCAAATTTTCATTATAGTTGAACAATTTGGTCCAAATTTAGCCTTATGCACAAGTTGACCTTCAATTTCGAAAACAGCAGTACAAAGTTATTCCTCTATTAAATCTTCATTAGAATTGAACAATTTTCAAAATTTGGTCCAAATTTGGCCTAATTTGACCTTATCCACAAGTTGCCCTTCATGTTTGAAATCAGCAGTACAAACTTGTTCCACTATTAAATTTTCATTAAAATTGAACGATTTTCGAAATTTGCCACAAACTTGGCCTACTTTGCCTTTTTTCAAAAACTCACACTATTCCCAGTGAACTTTCGAAAATATTCCTTACAATATTTGAAAAATATTCTCTAACTCGGAAAAAATAAAACCAAAAAGAATTTCCGAGTTAGTAACTCGGGAAAATTTTACGAAAATAAAATTTCCGAGTTAGTAACTCGAGAAAAATTATACTTTAAAAATTTCCCGAGTTAGTAACTCGGAAAAAATAAATCAAAAAAAAATTTCCGAGTTAGTAACTCGGGAAAATTTTACGTGAATAAAATTTCCGAGTTAGTAACTCGAGAAAAATTAAAATTTAAAAATCTCCGAGTTAGTAACTCGGTTTGTGACGTCATAATGCGTAACTCGGTTTTGTAACTCGGTTTTGTAACTCGGGAATTCCGAACCTCGTTACTAACTCGGAAATTTTATTCACGTAAAATTTTCCCGAGTTACTAACTCGGAAATTTTTTTTTGATTTATTTTTTCCGAGTTACTAACTCGGGAAATTTTTAAAGTATAATTTTTCTCGAGTTACTAACTCGGAAATTTTATTTTCGTAAAATTTTCCCGAGTTACTAACTCGGAAATTCTTTTTGGTTTTATTTTTTCCGAGTTAGAGAATATTTTTCAAATATTGTAAGGAATATTTTCGAAAGTTCACTGGGAATAGTGTGAGTTTTTAAAAAAGGCAAAGTAGGCCAAATTTGTGGCAAATTTTGAAAATCGTTCAATTTTAATGAAAATTTAGTGGAACAAGTTTGTACTGCTGATTTCAAACATGAAGGGCAACTTGTGGATAAGGTCAAATTAGGCCAAATTTGGACCAAATTTTGAAAATTGTTCAATTCTAATGAAAATTTTAGTGAAATAATTTGAGGCTTAATCCAAACAAGGTACGATGAGCAATGGTACTCGTTAAATGTACTCGTCAAATGGTACTCTTTCGTTTTATGCCATCTGGCGCATGTTGATGTACATTAATAACGGAAACTTTCGGCAGGAGATTTTGACTTGTCCTAAAGTTTTTTAATTTAAGTACTATCGGAAATATATTTTTTTGGTTCATTTGAGGCCTGAAGCAGTCGGTGAAGGTTTTCTGGACTTTGGATAACATTGACGAATACATGAGAAAGAACGTTGTTTATATTTTTTTTGCTGTATGTGCTCACGTGTTTTGTTTTAGTTCTTTTCTTTTCTCCCTAATCATCTTAAGCCGGTGTGTGTTATTGTTACTGTAATTATAATGTTTACACTCTTTCATATTTTACAGCACTTTCTTTAATTAATTTTTAACACATTTAAACTTTTCAAAAGTTTTTTCTCCGGCAATTTTTGTTGTTAATGTAGTTTTCTTATAAAGGACTGTATAAACTAATCTTAGTTGACAGATATTGATATATTTACGAACTCAATAACTTTCCAAAAATGCTATACAAAGATAATATATGTTTTCATTAATAAAAAATAACAACAGAAGTATTAGACAGGCAGCTGATGACAAAATTTTACTGGAAAACTTGGTGACAATTCAAGATTACTGAAAAATGACTAATTCGACCCTCCTGATTACGAATTTCTTTACCGGACTTTATGAAAATTCTGATCTTGGTCACTAGGAGTTTTTGGGGTTTTGATGACGTCACAACATATGACAAAAAAAAATATGACGTCAAATTTGATTTTAAAATGTACCAATCGGTAGATATTTGATAGCTGATCAATTTTTAGTATTACAGTTATGGTTAAAAACCTTCATAAAACTATTTATAAATCATTTAATATTGCATGTGACGTCATATAGTAGTCTAGTCTTCATCATACGCGTTCTTTTAGTTTTAGGTGTATTCTTTGCCATTGTTCGAATTAACTAAAAAGAATAATCGTATATACGCACTTCCAATTTGCAAACTTAAATACAACATCATTATAAGGCAGGAAAAGTAAAAACAGAACGAAAAGTAAGTTTTCACTAATCAAAATAAAAAATAATATTGACAAAATACAAAATATAAAGTAAAGGGTCGTTCTTATATATAGTCTATATATATCTATAGTTCAACGTACATACTACAACGTTTATCATTCATCAAAACCTTCGCTATCGTCAGAATCATCACAATCAGAATCACTGCGGCAGTCTTCGTCGTCCTCGTCGACGAAATCATCCTTATCAGCACAGTTCGCAGTTATCAGTACACGCACACAAGTCTGTGCAGACAAGTCCATGTGATTTGCAGACACACACATTAGTTTGACAATACTTTTTGCACCCGCATGATACCAAGCGAAGTACTTGTTCAGGAGCTGGGGGCAAAGGCATCCATTCGATTTCAAGGGTGTTATCTTTCAAAGTCCATCCATAACCATCAGGACTTGGCACATCTGTGTGATGATTGTCCAGAGATTTTTTGACAATGGTCGTCATGTACGCTACTCGCTTGCAATGACAGAGTAACGCATCACATGTTGGTGGTAATTTCTGTGGATCAGCGACTTTTGATTTGCTGCAAAATGATATATATCTTGCCTCATTGATGTCCTTACATTTAGTGAATCCATACAATGAGCAAACAAATTCTTGTATCTTTTGGAAATACTGTACATTAAATGTGAACGTATCAGAGCGACACCCAAACTTTCTGAAAACTTTGATGAAATCTTTAGATTTAATCATCAATTTAAAGGCTTTGACTTTACCAATGCCATGAAAAGCACTGGTATATAGTCATTACCGGTGAATGAATGTAATCCTGGCAGAGCTTCACAAACATCTTCACCGAGTTCTTCGAATATACTGCGGATGTCTAGAATTCTTCGTCTTTTCCCTGCGCCAGTTCGGACGAATAACCTTGCTTCTATCAATCTTTGAAAATGTAGCGCATAAATTGAAATATCACTATCTACGGTATGCAAACGGAATGACAACCATGTACAATGTTGGTAATTGATTCAACGGAAGATTCATTGTGATTAGTGAAAAGTAGGTGGGTTGGTTCTCTTCTTTCCTTGCCGCCACGATATTGAGAAATTTGACTTTCAGCAGGAGCGAAGAATCTTCTTCGTTGATGTAGTGTGTTATTTCTAGGTCGGTGATATTGTTCAATGGTATCGGGATTTAATTGTGTTACTATCCCATTAGTGACATGCACGGAGTGACCTTAAAAACATAAGTGACCTTTTTAGATAAAATGTTGGTTGACACGTGTGAATAATAAGTTCCGGTTTGTAAATTTATTGTGGAACACAGATTTAAGGTACATTATGCGAAAACTAGAGAAGACTTACCCACTGATTGATTCGGGATTGATGTCATTGTTATCCCATACGAAGCTAACAAATAGTGACGGCTGTAGTGCAGACGGACAATAACTTTTAACAGATTCATTTTTGATCGCCTCAACTGCCAATGTTGTTTCCAAAAAGTTGACTTCATCGTGAGAGATACCATGCCCAAGACGATTCAACCACTGTATCATTGTTTTTGAACCAGTTTTTCTTTTCGTTGCCCACGTCAGCAGCGTTTGTTTAGAACAGCGATGGCTTCCATTGGTGGCATTATAGATGATGTCTTGGCATATCGAAGATATTATGTTTCTTTTTCTGTCACGTAAGCGTGATTTGTGAGACTTACTTACTAACAACGTTATAAGCTTTTCTAGGAGCGGCAGTATTGCTGTTTTTGCCTCCAGAAGCTCATCTTCGCAAGGTGGCCATCGTGAATAAGTGTTATTCATTTCCTTAATTTCATCCTGAATTTTATTTGCAACTTTTTCTATTAGTGAATTAAGTGATGGTGGTTCCTTAAATTCATTTAATTGGTTAATTTTCTTGCTGGCATTTCTAACCTTCTCTAATGAATTATCTGTAAACTTTCGGAGACAGTGTTGATTATATTGCTCATATAGATGTATAATGCAAGGCCAGGGATATATATCCCTGGCAAGGCGAATTACTTTTTTTCTTTTTTGGCGTCAATTCAATGCTTAAAAAAGAAGTTTCTTTTGATTCCTTGTCACTCATGTTCTTCAGACTTGATAATGTAAAAAAAAATCTTCAAGTTTCCCGCGTGTATTTGTAAGCAACAGCGCAACCGGGGGTATTAATAAAATCTTAAATGTATTAATTAATGTGACATAATGAGAAATTTACTTTAGTTTTTAATTTAATTAGTTTAACAGTTTTTTATTATAAAAAGTGTAATTAAAGTTTCTTTATCAAGCCTTAAAACGTTGCAGGTGCAATATTGTACACTTTTCTGAATTGTACAAACCCCCTGAAAGCATTGCACGTGCAAATTGAATTTCGAACAATTCTGTAAGTGAAATTCAAAACATGGCGGACTTCGATGAGTCGAGTGTATTGTGAAAAACAAAACACTTTTTGAAGTTTTTTATAAAATATCAGAAGAACTGGGAAGTCCGGTAAAGCTTTTTTGTTTTATTTTTATATCAGGCATAAGATTTATAGGGTTTTGAAATGTCACCAAACTTTGCATAGTTTTACATTTTTTCATGTCATCAGCTGCCTGTCTATATCGCTATGTTTTGTAAAAAAGAACAGAGCTGTTATCAAAATATATAAAGTGTTACTTTAGTAGTTTCAAAAACGCCAATGACACAAACCTAATATTAGCACTCACAAAAATTAATTTGAATTTAAGATCTCTGGTCTTACAGGTTTATTTTAAAGTTGCCAATCGAATACAACAATCTAAAAGATAGTAAACAAAAGGTATTTACGTCTTTGGTGTTGAATCATAGTCGGCTTTGAAAAGTCACATCAAACAGTAATGTCGACACTAATTTATTTGAAATCTTTTTGTATTTAGCACTGTTAAATAATTTCTTTTAGAATTAACATGATACCACCTCAAGATTGTGAAATAAAATAAATTCATATAGAAATATAGAATCAATTTTCCCACTTCGGCAACTTTTTATGTTGGAGTTTTCAGCTGTCACAATTCATCAAGGGTAAGAGCAATAGAAAAATATGTCAGCGGTGCCATGGTCAAGCTTTAGTTAAAAATAATATCCAGGACAGCATAATCATTAGGATTAACATATTCATCGACTTGCTCAACTGATTAATTTTGATGCCATTTCTGCATTAATGAATATCAAAACTTGCGCTATAAAATTTCGTTTGCAAATTTTCATTATAGTTGAACAATTTGGTCCAAATTTAGCCTTATGCACAAGTTGACCTTCAATTTTGAAAACAGCAGTACAAAGTTATTCCTCTATTAAATCTTCATTAGAACTGAACAATTTTCAAAATTTGGTCCAAATTTGGCCTAATTTGACCTTATCCACAAGTTGCCCTTCATGTTTGAAATCAGCAGTACAAACTTGTTCCACTAAATTTTCATTAAAATTGAACGATTTTCAAAATTTGCCACAAATTTGGCCTACTTTGCCTTTTTTAAAAACTCACACTATTCCCAGTGAACTTTCGAAAATATTCCTTACAATATTTGAAAAATATTCTCTAACTCGGAAAAAATAAAACCAAAAAGAATTTCCGAGTTAGTAACTCGGGAAAATTTTACGAAAATAAAATTTCCGAGTTAGTAACTCGAGAAAAATTATACTATAAAAATTTCCCGAGTTAGTAACTCGGAAAAAATAAATCAAAAAAAATTTCCGAGTTAGTAACTCGGGAAAATTTTACGTGAATAAAATTTCCGAGTTAGTAACTCGAGAAAAATTAAAATTTAAAAATCTCCGAGTTAGTAACTCGGTTTGTGACGTCATAATGCGTAACTCGGTTTTGTAACTCGGTTTTGTAACTCGGGAATTCCGAACCTCGATTTTTTCCAAACAGAAAATGAATCATTATTTTGCTTCAAAACTGAGTTTTGCGTGTAAAGATGCTCCGAAAATCTCTATTTTACCTTAATAACTTTCGCTTTCGTTATTTTGTTTACAATTAAAGGCCGACCTCCACTCAACAAATTTTGTACGCGCGGGCGGACGACAATTCAATACGCATGCGCGTGCAAGCACACGCTGCGAACACATTTCGTTCGCAAGTAAGTAGACCAGTGGTCTACTACCAAGCGACAGCGTACGTTCGCAGAAAATAAATGATGTAATCAAAACAATTAAAACCAATCAAATGCTGCTAAACATTAGTAGTATTGTAGTAGTATTATTTTCTTCTTTTCAGTTTGACAGTCATGTTTGCTATTATTTTTTATAATCTAATAAGGATTATTTGCAGATATTCAATATCCACTCACGCTGGTGCATACACCGGCTTCGTAGGCCGGCCTTAACGCCCGCCATCTTTTGTTTGAAGACCATTTTCAGAGTGAATTGCGACATGCAAAGTATAATATCAAACAAAACACCCGATCAAAACCCCAATACTCGAAGGTCCAGAATAGAGTCGGTTTATTGGGGTATAGACAAAAATCTTCCATCCAGCACTCTTCACGCATCAGGTAAATAATAGTACTTTTTAAAAATTGGATTAGACAGGCAGCTGATGACAAAATTTTACTGGAAAACTTGGTGACAATTCAAGATTACTGAAAAATGACTAATTCGACCCTCCTGATTACGAATTTCTTTACCGGACTTTATGAAAATTCTGATCTTGGTCACTAGGAGTTTTTGGGGTTTTGATGACGTCACAACATATGACAAAAAAAAATATGACGTCAAATTTGATTTTAAAATGTACCAATCGGTAGATATTTGATAGCTGATCAATTTTTAGTATTACAGTTATGGTTAAAAACCTTCATAAAACTATTTATAAATCATTTAATATTGCATGTGACGTCATATAGTAGTCTAGTCTTCATCATACGCGTTCTTTTAGTTTTAGGTGTATTCTTTGCCATTGTTCGAATTAACTAAAAAGAATAATCGTATATACGCACTTCCAATTTGCAAACTTAAATACAACATCATTATAAGGCAGGAAAAGTAAAAACAGAACGAAAAGTAAGTTTTCACTAATCAAAATAAAAAATAATATTGACAAAATACAAAATATAAAGTAAAGGGTCGTTCTTATATATAGTCTATATATATCTATAGTTCAACGTACATACTACAACGTTTATCATTCATCAAAACCTTCGCTATCGTCAGAATCATCACAATCAGAATCACTGCGGCAGTCTTCGTCGTCCTCGTCGACGAAATCATCCTTATCAGCACAGTTCGCAGTTATCAGTACACGCACACAAGTCTGTGCAGACAAGTCCATGTGATTTGCAGACACACACATTAGTTTGACAATACTTTTTGCACCCGCATGATACCAAGCGAAGTACTTGTTCAGAAGCTGGGGGCAAAGGCATCCATTCGATTTCAAGGGTGTTATCTTTCAAAGTCCATCCATAACCATCAGGACTTGGCACATCTGTGTGATGATTGTCCAGAGATTTTTTGACAATGGTCGTCATGTACGCTACTCGCTTGCAATGACAGAGTAACGCATCACATGTTGGTGGTAATTTCTGTGGATCAGCGACTTTTGATTTGCTGCAAAATGATATATATCTTGCCTCATTGATGTCCTTACATTTAGTGAATCCATACAATGAGCAAACAAATTCTTGTATCTTTTGGAAATACTGTACATTAAATGTGAACGTATCAGAGCGACACCCAAACTTTCTGAAAACTTTGATGAAATCTTTAGATTTAATCATCAATTTAAAGGCTTTGACTTTACCAATGCCATGAAAAGCACTGGTATATAGTCATTACCGGTGAATGAATGTAATCCTGGCAGAGCTTCACAAACATCTTCACCGAGTTCTTCGAATATACTGCGGATGTCTAGAATTCTTCGTCTTTTCCCTGCGCCAGTTCGGACGAATAACCTTGCTTCTATCAATCTTTGAAAATGTAGCGCATAAATTGAAATATCACTATCTACGGTATGCAAACGGAATGACAACCATGTACAATGTTGGTAATTGATTCAACGGAAGATTCATTGTGATTAGTGAAAAGTAGGTGGGTTGGTTCTCTTCTTTCCTTGCCGCCACGATATTGAGAAATTTGACTTTCAGCAGGAGCGAAGAATCTTCTTCGTTGATGTAGTGTGTTATTTCTAGGTCGGTGATATTGTTCAATGGTATCGGGATTTAATTGTGTTACTATCCCATTAGTGACATGCACGGAGTGACCTTAAAAACATAAGTGACCTTTTTAGATAAAATGTTGGTTGACACGTGTGAATAATAAGTTCCGGTTTGTAAATTTATTGTGGAACACAGATTTAAGGTACATTATGCGAAAACTAGAGAAGACTTACCCACTGATTGATTCGGGATTGATGTCATTGTTATCCCATACGAAGCTAACAAATAGTGACGGCTGTAGTGCAGACGGACAATAACTTTTAACAGATTCATTTTTGATCGCCTCAACTGCCAATGTTGTTTCCAAAAAGTTGACTTCATCGTGAGAGATACCATGCCCAAGACGATTCAACCACTGTATCATTGTTTTTGAACCAGTTTTTCTTTTCGTTGCCCACGTCAGCAGCGTTTGTTTAGAACAGCGATGGCTTCCATTGGTGGCATTATAGATGATGTCTTGGCATATCGAAGATATTATGTTTCTTTTTCTGTCACGTAAGCGTGATTTGTGAGACTTACTTACTAACAACGTTATAAGCTTTTCTAGGAGCGGCAGTATTGCTGTTTTTGCCTCCAGAAGCTCATCTTCGCAAGGTGGCCATCGTGAATAAGTGTTATTCATTTCCTTAATTTCATCCTGAATTTTATTTGCAACTTTTTCTATTAGTGAATTAAGTGATGGTGGTTCCTTAAATTCATTTAATTGGTTAATTTTCTTGCTGGCATTTCTAACCTTCTCTAATGAATTATCTGTAAACTTTCGGAGACAGTGTTGATTATATTGCTCATATAGATGTATAATGCAAGGCCAGGGATATATATCCCTGGCAAGGCGAATTACTTTTTTTCTTTTTTGGCGTCAATTCAATGCTTAAAAAAGAAGTTTCTTTTGATTCCTTGTCACTCATGTTCTTCAGACTTGATAATGTAAAAAAAAATCTTCAAGTTTCCCGCGTGTATTTGTAAGCAACAGCGCAACCGGGGGTATTAATAAAATCTTAAATGTATTAATTAATGTGACATAATGAGAAATTTACTTTAGTTTTTAATTTAATTAGTTTAACAGTTTTTTATTATAAAAAGTGTAATTAAAGTTTCTTTATCAAGCCTTAAAACGTTGCAGGTGCAATATTGTACACTTTTCTGAATTGTACAAACCCCCTGAAAGCATTGCACGTGCAAATTGAATTTCGAACAATTCTGTAAGTGAAATTCAAAACATGGCGGACTTCGATGAGTCGAGTGTATTGTGAAAAACAAAACACTTTTTGAAGTTTTTTATAAAATATCAGAAGAACTGGGAAGTCCGGTAAAGCTTTTTTGTTTTATTTTTATATCAGGCATAAGATTTATAGGGTTTTGAAATGTCACCAAACTTTGCATAGTTTTACATTTTTTCATGTCATCAGCTGCCTGTCTAGATGATAAACACAGTTTTTTTACAAGATAATTTATACGACATGGTATAATGTTAGCTTCTGTATGGGATTTGTCAAACTGTGCTAACCAGTCTCCGTTAAGTCTCCACTGGAAAGCATTGCTTCTAGCCAGAGACTATCCAAACAAATATGTTAATAAAGGTCTAATTCTATACAACTTCACATTCATTTGAATGTGTACACTATGTCATAGTTTAAAGCACTATATATGACATCAAAGAAAGGGAAATGTCATGATTGGATAATGACATTTCTCAACAAAAGGACGCAGCAAGTACAGTTGACGCTCTCTCATCAGAAGCTCTATATATAATTCAAAAAGCTCCTGTTTACGAACAAATTCAAATTCCTCGTCAAATTTCCTTAAGAAACTCTCATAAATGAAGCACAATATTAATTAGACATACTCTTATTCGAAAAGCTGCTGTTTACGAACAAAATCTCATTTCCCTTGAAAGAATTTACGCTCTCTTGTTCGAATTCTAGAGGGTGAAAAGACCCTAAATGGCTTCAAAATTCGAATTTCAAATGAAATTTGGTTTTCGAATTCGTAATTGTTCGATTTTGAGTGTAAAAATGCTGTTAAATAATTTGAAATGTCAAATTTCAAACAAAATGAGAGTTCGAATTTTGATTCGCTCGTTCGAATTCTGAAGTTCAAAGTATGAAAACCAAAACAAAAACAAAGCAGGTCGACTCAAATCGGGAAATATGGCTACCGAGATGGTGAGAAGTCTTATTGAGCTAGAAAAAGGGAAAACTAATTCAGAAGGGTGTAAAATGTTTGATATTCCAAGTAGCATCCTGTCAATTTGGAAGTCAAGTAAAACAAAAATTATGGAAGCTTTTTAGAGAGGTAGCAAGGACACCAAAAGGATCAAAACAGACAAATTTGATAGCATTAATATGGCAACCATACAATGCTTCAAGCAAACGCGAGCCAACAACGTGCCACTATCCGGTATCCAAATAAAAGAAAAAGCCTTATTCTTTGTTAAAGAACTTAAGATTGAAAGCTTTCAGGCATCTGATGGATGGTTGGGAAAGTGGGAAAGCAAGCCAGCACTGGAGACTTCTTTCTTAGAACTTGAGCTTCTAAGGAAAAGTTCTTCGATATCGGCTTTTGAAAGTTTAAAAGAAAACTGTCTCCTCTGTCATTTGAAATTCGCCCCCTTTTTCGAATTATAGAGACTTCGCCTTATTCGAACCACTCCTGTTTCCGAACAAATCCTCATTCCCCTTGAAATTCAAATTAGAGAGCGTCAATTGTAGTTCTCAATGGAAAGTTCTCAAGTCTTGCTGAAGTATATTCTGAAGACCCTCAAGGAACAGTCTTTGGGCCACTACTATTCTTGATCTATATTAATGATATTCCGTCATCAGTATCATCAACACTACGATTATTTGCAGATGATGCATATCTGTACCATACCTCTTCACTAACGATGCTCAAATTCTTCAAAACCACCTTAATAACCTCCAAAAATAGGAAAATGACTGAGACATGGAGTTTCAGCCTGGGAAGTGTAAATAGCTGACTATCACAAACAAGACCAAACCAATTCCCAAATCTTACACTATACACAATGTAGAATTGGAAAATGTTAAGAACACAAAATATCTGGGTGTTACGCTTGACAAAAAATTAAAGTGGAAGAACCCTGTTGCAAGCATTTGTCCAAAGGCAAACCGAAAAAGGATGTTCCTCCAAAGAAATCTCTGAGGATGTTCAAGGAAAGTTAAGAATATGTATATATGCAAATTATAATGTCAAACCCATTTTAACATACTCCTCTAGTGTTTGGAGAGGAAGCAGCTCGGTTTGTTTATGGTGATTGGTCTTGGGACTCCAGTCCATCGTCTATGATTGGAAAGTTAAAATGGGTTTCCCTTGAAACACCAAGAAAAATTGATTCGCTCATTACGTTACATAAAATTATCCAATGGGAAGGTCGCCATCGAATCATCTATCCTCCCGAAGCGATCAGGAGCGGGTTTGAAATTCCAAAATATCCATGGTAGAGTGCTTGGTTATTCAAACTCATTTATCCCAACTACAACTTCTTCTTGGAATGAACTTCTCAATATTGAAAACGAAAAATTATTTAAGGACAAAATTTCGTTATTCTTAGTATGAATTCAGTTAGTTTGTCTATTGTCATTAACCAAGACATCATCGTATTTCTATCTAGTCAATTATGCGTACTCCTACACATATTCTAATCCCTGTTAGTCTGTAATTTTTTCCTTTCTGCATCCATGCTTGTAGTCATATTCTTAGCCTACTCCTAAACACTTGGTGGTCCTTGTGCACCGGTCTAAGTTTATTTGTATACTTAAATATTTTATTTGAACATTAGCATTTATACCCAAAATATTATTAATTTTACTATTTTCTTTTTATTTTATGTAACGAGAATGGGCCTTTGGGCCTGATATTACTTGATAGATAGATACAGTCATTTCTGACTTTGAAATATATATGGTTGGTTAAGCCAGGAATAAAACAAAAAACAAAAACAGTATGATTATAATACACAAAGTAAATAATGAAAGTATGTTCAAAGGAACAAAATTTAGGTAATGTGCCATTATTATGTTCAGCTAGGATGCTGCGACTGAATGTTTGTAGGAGCAAACCTTCCAACTCAATGTTAAAAATTTTCTTGGTCAACAGTAATAACTGGAAAAATTGATGGCAGAAAATGGGTTGGTCAGACAACTCTTGTGACACATTTAAAATTAATTTAAATTTCTGGTTTCAGCAATAAGCCAGATATCATACATATAATTATGATTGATTTCTTATCGATATTTCATTTTCAAGGGTTGCCTCTATTAATAATTTTATTTATAAAAATGTGATCTGTTCAAAATATCTGCAAGCCTGTTACGTATTTTTAGATTTTGAAAGCAACCGCCATTGGTTGATCAGGATGTATAATAGACAACCAAGATTCATTCTTGTGTATTGCAAACCTCTGATATATCACCTTATGTGCTTATTGAGGCTGAATGGAAAATCATTTGACAATGTCTCTGACCAGGGATATAAATTAATTGGTCAAATAAAATTTTTTAATTCATTAAAGGGATCCCAAGGTCATACTGTGTTCAGAAGCTCTATTAATGTGAGAACAAAAATCATCTGGTTCAAAATTTTTTTTACATATATACAGTTATGGATTTTGTGCATGCCTCAAGTAATTGCACACTCTTAAACAAAAACTTTGAAATCAAGGCATATTGAATAACACCCACTAATACCCCATGAGTGTGTATGCAAATTCAGTGAAAAAATGGTACATTTGAGTTCTTATTGTTTTAAGGTATTGAGAATGTACCAAAATTGCTGTTACCTTCTGAGTTTTACTTGTTTACCATCTGTTTAGTTTGTCATGATTATTCACCATGTTTGTTTTAGCCACCTTCAAGGAATTAGCGCGTTTGAATAAACACAAAAATATCGATTTTTTGTGTTCAATTTTTTTGTCTTGTAGATGAAATATTTAGAGGAAACTGCACCAGAGTAACCATGGAAATAAATTGTTAATTTTGCAAACTGTAATTAATTGCAGTTATGTACAAGATTCTAACAATATTTGTATCATTAAAATTGTATGAGTTATTTACATCTTGAATGTTATGTCATGTTGTCATAAAGATCATTGTTTCAGAAAAAAACTTTAAATGGCCATATATGTATCAGAAATCAAAAACTGACTTTCATCATTTTAAAAGCTGTTGCGAATAGTACAAGAAAATAGAACTTATAAACGGAACTAGATGTTTGACTTTAGTTTCCTGTAAGATAAATATAATAACTTTTTAGATTTATATGTGTTATGTAAGATAAATTTGCTTTTCACTCAATTGCAAACAATTTCTAAACATCAAGAGATATTCTCTTTAAAAAACATATTATTTCAATCAAGAAATAGGACAATTCCAACAATTTTAAATTTAGTTATAAATTAGTTGTAAAAGTTTATTAAGGATGATGAAGTGTTATAAAGGTCCTGACAAGCTAAAGTCATCATTTTTTTCTACAACAGAATATCCAATGATTTGTTTGCCCGTATTTACCAATATTTACTGCTGCTCGTTCCCAGACTCATTCCTTATTCTAATGAAGGATTGCCACTGCTGACATCAGCATATTACAACCTCACTTCTATTTTTAGCAGCTCATTGTCTTTAACTCAGCTGTAATTCATTTTTTGGCACATGCAAGCGATGTAAATTGTTTGGTTTGCACATTATTATTGTCTATAACACTTGTGAGCTAGCGGATATACTAACATCTAACTAGCATTAATGATGTTGTGTCCCTCTGTAGAACTATCCTGAGTTTTGCACCAAAACTTACCAGGGTGGTTGTGGTCAAATTTCTTTCTTTCCAGTCCACGAGGAGAACAGCAACAACAAACTTTAGTTTCCTGTAAGATAAATATAATAACATTTTAGACAGGGGTCGAAATAAGAAAACTTTGTGTAGCCGGCTGTTTTGAATTAAGTATGGAAATAAGGCAGTGGGACAAATGTGGGACCATGGTTGAGCGACGAAGAAGATTTTTAGATTTTAAAGCCTGTAGAACAGCTTAAACGCAATTCTAAAGGCTTTTCTCATCACTTAGCCGGCTAAAAAGGATTTTTCTACCAATAAACTGTCCGGCTAAATTAGAATTCGTCCGGCTTTCGCCGGAAGCCGGACGTTATTTCGACCCAGATACATATATGTGTTATATAATAATACTAAGATAAATTTGCTTTCCACTCAATTGTAAGCAATTTCTAAACATCAAGAGATATTCCCTTTAGACGTCCTCTTTCAGACTTCAATTCATTTGTGGTTGTGCAGTGTTTGTTGGAGTTTTTCTTGAAATCTGACAACAACTTAGAGTTCACAATTTGTCATAGGCATTTGACAATTTGTTGAGTTTTCCTTATGCACCAGCAAAGTATTTTTTGTCACTGATAATGGACGACCTTCAGAAAGCTTCTATGCATCAAATCAACTACTTTACGGGGAGAAAGTTTCGTTGGCAGAAAGTTTCGTGTTTTTTGGTTGATCAGCTCCTTATTAGTGGGTTAGGTGTATTTATCACCTTTATTATCAAATAAACAAAACCGAAGAGTCATTCATTGAAGTATGTTTTGAATCGCTTCAAAATCACTTCACAACAGCTATATTGCAGCCTAAACAGGAATTTTTAGCGATATGATACAATGCTGTTCTTTTTCATTTTGTACCATCTAAGGAAAGAAATTTGTTTTCCATCTTTTCTTCTAGATAACTAAGATAACTCTTATTTATTTAAGTAACTGTTATTCCCCAACAGAAGCAAAGAAAACGCGTACCACTTTCAAAAGGGCAAAAGCAATTACTCGACTGACCAAAACTATACTCTGTCTAATGTTAAAGAGCAACAACCACACAGTAACCGAGAGAACAGTAGCCCTTGATAGTTTTTTTACAACTTTGATAAAAATTAAATCAGCGAAAAGCTTATCAAAATCTGCTTAGGTTGGCCTCTCAATTTTTTTACTCTTTTTTATTAAGAAATATGTTCTCGGTTGTAATAACTAGCTATGACGTTACAGGAAGCCTGATTATAAGTTAGATATCACTGTTCATATTTTTTAGGTCAGTTTGTTTTTATCAATCAATATTCAGTTGCTGTATTTCCTCTAATAAACGCCACCCCCTATTAAACGCCTCATCTTGAGAAGGGCGTTTGTTAGAAAACAGGCTAAACAAGGAATAGTTTCAAAAGTATAATTTTTTTTCTATTAATAAATTCATCCACATTTTCACGAATTTTAATTGATGTGTAATTAATTGCTCAGGAAAATTTAAACGAAATTCTCGTATCTTCAAAAAAATGCAACCCAATCGCATAAAAGGGATTCTTCTTGTTCAACTGGTCCTGTTTTATTGAAACAGACATCGGAAGCACTGGATTAAGACCAATCTGAAAATACTTTTCAAATTTTCGAATCTGACACCAGTGAAAGTCGTGGAAGAGAACGGTGACAGTGATGTTGATATTCTTTGACTTTTTGTTAGTTTGATGTGAACTTATGTGAACTTCTCACGCAATCTTTCGTAACGTTTTTTAGGAAAAGAAAATATGTTGTTTGACTGTTTTATGTCATTTTTCGTGTTGTAGCAATTGATAATTATTAATTATTATTTGTACCATTTGGAAGAATTTTAAAAATGATGAAAGTCAGTTTTTGAATTTTCACAAAATTAATTTTTCGATCCCGAGATATTGCCATTTAAAAATTTTGCTCAAAACTTGAACTCCATGGCAACGTGACATCACAATGTTCAAAAAGAAATTGCTGTAAATAACTGAGGAAATATTAGTGATAGAATTTTGTATGTGTAGTGGCAAACAGGTATCGAATTACTAAAAATAATTGTTGCCATAGTTACCCTTGCTTTGTTTCCAGGTCTCCATTTATAGGTTTGCCAGCAAAAAACAGTCTCTTCTGTTTTTTGCTGGCAAACCTATAAATGGAGATCTGCTCAGGTAAGGGAAAAGAAATTTTAGAAAATAGGACAGTTTTCACTGGACGTCGTTAGTTAAAGTGAAATACGCCATAGTAACGCTGATATATAGCTGTGTCAGCAAAAAATAATAGAGACCTAGAACCAAGCCGCGGTAGCAATGGCAATAAATTTGTTTGCTATTTTCACAACTGCAGTTATTTACCACTCTACATGCAATGTTCTAACAATATATCATTAAAAAATTTTGAGTTATTCACATATTTATATGTCAGCAATATCTTCTTGAACGTTGTGATGTCACGTTGCCATGGAGATCATGTTTTGGAAAAAACTGTAAACGGCAATATCTCAGGAACGAAAAACGATTTTTTTGAGAATTTAAAAACTGACTTTCAGCATTTTTAAAGCTGTTTCAAGTAGTGCACAAAAATGAACTTGTGATTTTTTTTTAGTTTAGTTCTTCTGTAATGTCCAAAAGGATTTATTTTGATAGATGGATATTTTGAAGAAAGATAATAGAAGAAAAAAATGGATAATTGTGTTATTTTTGCGTCTGTTTCTGCCTTCTTGTTTTTTGGCAAACTTGTAATGCATGCATGGTTAATTTCACATTTCAGCAAAAAACCTTTAGATTGGTTGCATGTGATTGTCGTGGGATTGTGACATGGTGTTCCATTCGAGATATTTCACTGCAAGAAATGTCATAAGAAAGCTGGTCCCAAAATGTCGTACAATTTTCGTCGATGTCAAGATAACCGATTTGAATCCTTTGAAAATACCGATACGTAATCGGAAACTTTTACCGGGTTCATCTTCCAAAAACATGCCCGATTATATTACTACTAGGACAAATGAAAATTTGAAGGTTGTACAGGTAAATCAAGCAGGTGTCAGCAGCGGACTAAAAGCCATCGGTGAAAAGATGAGAGAAATGTTTGATGCCAACATCGAAAAAACTCCAGCAATCTTAGTAAAAGGTCTGCCATTGCAATCTCATGAAGACTTCGATGACTTAGTTCGAAGTATCGGCTACAAAATAATGTCGTATGAATCGGGAACGGCGTACCGAGAAAAGTACACGACATCCGTATATGCTGCAAGCGACGAACCGGCAGAGTTTACCATCGAACCGCATAACGAAATGTCGTATTTACAAAAGACGCCTAGCAAGGTAAATTTATCATTTTCAAAACATTCTGTTAAGTGTTGTTGCATGTTGGCAGTTGAACTGTTCAGAAGACTTTTGAAGTATTGACATCAATCCTTTAGATAATGTTTTGTTGTGGCGAAAGTGCAGAAACCGGAGGGGAATCGCCAGTTGTGTTCAACAAAGAGGTTGCTAAAAAATTGGACCCTGAAATTGTCGATAAATTAACGAAAAGGAAAGTCCGTTATTACCGAAATTTACCCCATGATAAACAGTCGGATTATATCACGTGGCAAAAGACATTTGAAATATCGACGGAAGAGGTAAGATTTATCGTTCTAATATTTTAATCGAGACAAAATCGGAAATGCACTCCTTCGCAGTGTTTTTAAAAAATTTGCCTGCTGGGGTTCTTAAAAACTTTTCGGAAATCACAACTTCTTCTTTGTGAAGTAAAAACTTTTTAAAGGACCTGCACAACAGAATCTATTATTTTTATGTTTTATTATTATTTATTATTTTATTTTATTATTTCTTATATTGGTTAACGATATTGTGATTTTTTTTAAATGACCCCACCTCCAGTCTATCATGTATATTTTTGGGAAAGAAATTATCCCTAAAACCCAACCCTTACTGATCGTGGAAAGTTCGCATATGTTTCGCAGATTTTTGATGATTATGAAAACAAGCGACTGTGAACTATGTACCTAACTAGAAAAAAATTCGATTGTCAGTAGCTGCTGCGTCATTAGAAATATACTTACAAACATACTTGTTTTATGTCGGACGGACAAATCGATACTTAGGGCTATATTAAAAACAGCATGTTTATGATACAATATCAAGCAAACGTTTTTCGAAAGTATACTAGAATAGAATTTACAAAATTCCAAAACATGATTTCTAGAAGGATGACAGTCATAAAAATAATGAAACAAACAGTTATTGTGGCGGATGGACAAAATGCTAATACTTTTGTAACAGTACCTAGGATACTGTCAGCCTCTGCTTCTCGTTTGTTTGTTTAAACATCATGATTTCAAGTATGGTAGTCTTAATGTCAATGTTGTTAATGAATCTTTTGTAGGAAGCAGAAACGATTATGAAGGCAGCGGATATCAGCTGGAAATGGAACGATGATGGTAGTCTCAGCATATGGAATGTTTTGCCAGCAGTTCGACCACATCCAGTTTCTGGCGAAACGATATGGTTCAATCAAATTCAAGCGAATCACTGCTCATATTACAAGGCACACCCCAATGTAAGGGTTTTTCATGACTACCTGTAACACCTGTCTTGAAATTTTTACTTCAATCTTATCCTTGATTGTTTGTTGTTAGTACGTCTCCAAGCAGCATTTGCAACCACATGAGTATCACTACCACTGCACTTATGGTGATGGACAGGAAATTGAAGATGAAGTAGTCGATCATGTACGATCAACAATCTGGAATTGTGCTGTGCCGCTCAAATTGGAAAGGGGAGATGTTATTCTACTAGATAACTTTCTATGCAAGCATTCAAAAATGGGTTATACTGGCAATCGTCGTATTTTCGTCCAGTTAATTGAATAGGTTAAAGTCCACACACTTTAAAACAGCTCTATTGATTATGACACACCTACTTTAAAGGAACTAAATTTTGCGTGAATTTAATTTCATGATACGTAGGCACATTTTTAATTTGCATTAAATTTGGGAATTAAATTTCGCGGATAGCCAGATGAGCAAAAGTTCGCGGGAATTTAATTTCGCGCGTTTTTTTTGTTGAGTTAACTCCCAAAAGAAATTTTCAAACAAGGAATAAGAGAAAATCGCAGAAAAGGTATAACGTTTTGCAAGAATTAAATTACGCGGAAGACCCCCTAAACCGCGAAATTTAGTTCCAGCAAAATTTAGTTCCTTTAAAGAATAACACAGATTTACTGATTAAACTTTTTTTATTGGCTTAATGAGAAGTTTTGCTGCCATTCAATCCAATGTGTTTTTTTCACTAATTTTTAACTTGTATATAGTAAAACAAGGAATGGGTTTTTTTCATTTTACTTTTATGACTGAAGATGGTAATATATCGAAAAGCTTTTGCTTAATTTTAAACATTTGTCGTCTTGTTTTATTATATATTTGCAAGCTGTCATACATAATTTGAAACAATTTTTAACTTGATGCTTTCTTTTTCTTTTCGTTTTCATTTTGTTTTGTATTTACTTTCCTCTTTTAAATGTTGATTCATATTTTCTCCCAATTTTTCTCCTATTTTTTTTTTTTTTTTGCGTTTTCGTCATTGTGAGGGAGTGTTCATACTGAGGAAATCAGCAAGGAAAAGTGGGCTGGAATAGTTTCAAATTTACAAATAATTCCACATTTGCATGAAGTTTAATTGATGTGTAATTAATTGCACAGGAACATTCAAACCAAATTATCGTATCTTCAAAAAGTGCTGCGAACTTGGACAAATCTATCCCATCTAAATGTCCTTGACATCTTCTTGTACAATCCAATGGTATAAAAAGGATTCGCCTTGATTGACTGGTGCTGCTTTGTTGAAATAGACATCGGAAGCACTGGATTTAAACCAATCTGAAAATACTTTTAAAATTTTCGAATTCAGCGAAAGCTATGAAAGTCGTGGAAAAGAGCGGTGACAGTGATATTGATATTATTTGACATTTTTGTTAGTTTGATGTGAACTTATGTGAACTTCTCACACAATCTTTCTTAAAGTTTTTTAGGAAAAGAAAATATTTTGTTTAGATTCTGTTTTTTATGTTATTTTTTTTTTTATTTTTTATTTTTTTTTTTTTGTAGCAATTGATAATTATTAATAACTAGCCGCCAAGGCGGCGTCGCTCGCCGCCCATGTCTACCTGTTCTGTATCACTGTATCAATAAACGTCAAATTTCCTTATAAACGGCTCATACAACTTGTGTTCAGCCAGAAGCAGATTTGAAGTCACAACCTCTGGTGTGCAGTCAGTGTTACATCAGTGTTACATTAACTATTTTTCAGGTTTTTCATTATGTGTTACTTATTCAATTTCCGCGCTTTTAAGCGTAGGAAATTGTTTGGTTTACACATTCTATCTATCTATCTGTCTATGTAACACTTTTTTGCCGTTTTCGGAAAGTCCGTTCGGATTTCGGATTGTTTGTTTATTCAGAATAGTTAATGACACTGACCTATGCTAGGAACTTAGGACATGTTTGACTAAAATTGGGCAATTTAGACAAGGTGCTGATTTCAAATTTGACAGTCATTTTGTCAGAATTGACTAAATTTGGACAATTTGGGCCAAATTTGGACCAAATTTCGAAAGTTCTTCAAATTTCATGAAATTTTGCATGGATTACATTTGAAAGGTGCTGATTTCTATTTTGCCAATCATTTTGTCAGATTTGACTGAAATTAGACAATTTGGGCCAAATTTGGACCAAATTTCGAAAGTTCTTCAAATTTCATGAAATTTTGCATGTATTACAATTAAAAGGTGCTGATTTCAAATTTGACAGTCATTTTCTAAATTTGGACCAAATTTGAAAAATCTTCAATTTTCATGAATAAACATCATGCACAAAATATTGGTGAACTGTTTTTCTGGCTCCGAAACATCGTAGTGAATTGCAAAGCTGTCAAGATTAAGTTAAATAAATTAAAGAAGGGAGTAATTTGATGAATTCCAGACTGTATAAAATTATTAGTCAGTGTACAAGTCATTCAGATATCTTGAAAATTAGCCTAAACTAAAGCAATTTTCTCAAGGGCTGATGCGGAAATTGTTCAAGCCTAGTAAAGCTGATTTTAGTTTAATATTTCTGAGAGGGATCATGGGAATGGAGCCTTTTGTTGTTCTTCGGTGCCATTTTTGTAGTTGTTGAGTGCAGGTCAAGGATAAAATCTTTTGTTGATTGATAGTGTTTCAAGTAAAGTAAAATAGAAATAATATGACAGCATAAACCACTAGTTCCAACAGGACACTCACAATAAGCTTTAGTTGGGGTGTTATTTTTGAATAATATTGTTGCTGGTCTTGTTTGCTCACCATAAGACTTTTTTATCATTGCTTTGACATATGTATTGTTATTTTCATGGAGCGTTTTAACTGAAACAATTTTTCTGCTGGCAAGCATAGCATATCCTTTTTGTTGTTGCCCTATACTACCTTCTCGCTTAATTGACATATATTTTTTGATAATTGAAGGTGTTACTGAAGGATAATGTTCTTCATTGGGTAACCAAGGACCAGAAAAAGGGGGAATTTTTGCAGGATCAAGATAGGTACCAAAAATAAAATTCTTCTCCGATTTTAATCTTAACTTCTCAGTTAACGACGGATAGAGTTTGAAACGATTGACTCTCATTTGCAGTTCTTTCAAATTACCTGACGTAGGTAATCCACGATTCTTGAGCCATTCCATACAATCTTGTTTTGAATTTTCCATCTTGAAGTTTTCGCACATGTATTTTCACTTCAAGCCGCCATTTATTTTTCATTTGTCCCTACAAGCGAAACACTCGTGCCCAGACCTGCGCGGTATGAAACGACCTAATCGGGATCGGGGTACCGAGAAAAGTATACGACATCCGTATATGCTGCAAGCGACGAACCGGCTTGGTTAGGGGAATGGTTAGGTGAAATGTTGCCATGGAGACACTTCAGTCCTGTTGCCAAGATGCGAAAGTACCAACTCAGGATAAACTGCTTTATTTATCAAATCGTAAAATGGTGTCTTTCTGGTATTGGAAATTTTAAAACCTGCAATCCTTCCAGACCGATTCAGTACAAATACGTTACTACCATTACTACATTTCAGACTATGTTGCAAGAGTACATTTTCTCTTACTCCTAGTACTTGTCTGTAAAGTTATGAAGTTCACCATTATCACGGTGCTTACCAGAAGTTTGAAATACGTGAAATTGAAAGCTTATCTTCTTGAATTATCTCTCTAATGCATCATGCGACTACCACAATTATCTCTCCAATGCATCATGCGACTACCACAATTATCTCTCCAATGCATCATGCGACTACCACAATTATCTCTCTCATGCATCATGCGACTACCACAATTATCTCTCTAATGCATCGTATTGTATCCCGGGTAAAACTTTTTTACCGAACTTAACTTCGAAAACATTAGGTCAAATCCACCATTCCCGTATACGTACCCCGTGACGAAAAAATAAATCATGAAATCGCAACTCAAAAGTGTACCTATGTTGTAGAGCTTGAAAAACTGATCAAAAATCTCCCTAATACAATGAGTTAGATCATAAAAAATATCTCAATGGAAAAAACGTTTGACGAACGAAATTGGTATTCTCTTTGACAATACACGATTTTTTTTATAAGCAACGGTACTCGTTCTGGTAAGCAAATTAAGCAACACCAGTACTGGTTAAGCAACTAAAAATAATGTTACGCTTCAAACTACCCTCTATAAATAAATACGTACTGTAACAACTCGTGCATTTTGTTCTCTGCATTTTGCTCTTATGTTTTCAATAGTAGTACTGTAGCATGAACATATAAAGTTGCTGTATGTGCATCCTTTCGATTTCATAAGTTCGGAAAGTTAAGCAACTTGAGTAGGGATTTTCGCTTTAAAATTAAGCAACTGGAGTTCCGATCAAAATCAACAGTTGCTAATAACAAAAATCGTGTAGTGAACTCTTACGCAAACCCCGCGGCAAGTTATTACTCCACCACATGATGGAAGTTGTGTGAAATATTATGGAGATAATTGAATTAAGGGGACTGTCAATTAAAAAGTTCATTTCTGAACACCATCTCATGCTGTTTGACTTCTGGTACCACTTCTCTTGCGAAACACGATATGAACAGAATTTCTGAAGTTTTTTCCGACGAAACCGTGGAACACAGGATTGATGACAGTCTTACAAACGCCCGCAAAGAGGGCGTACCATTTCCATTTTTGGCGTCGCAGCTCACCATCAAACGTGGGTGGGAAATATCTTACGACACTTAACAGCCAGTACAAACCAAATGGACAGTGCGTGACGAACCAGGTGAAGATTAACCCTCCAAGCATCACTGCCACTCTTCTTCGGTATTTCTGTCGAGCGATGTGGGAAGGATTCTGCTGTTTCTTAAACAATTCTACCAATGTCAAAACAATGGTTAAAAACATCACTACAATTGCTATGAGAAGTACAATGATGTACAGGACGAAAACGTAAATGATTTTGAAGGGTCGACCCCATTTCCACATTCGCTTACATGACCCTTCTTCACTACTCCAAAATAATATGTTCGGGATATGAAGTAATAAGCCGAGGATCCAATCTGCAGCTATCAACCTCTTCAACAGCCTTCTTTTAAGACTCTTGTAGAATGGTTTTTTCACTGCGATGAATCGAGTTGCTGACATAAAACACATGGTATGAATCGCAACCAGAACGCCAACCCATTCCCTTGCACAATACCGCAGATCACGTGTGATCCCGTGGAAGACAATTGGTTCAGATTTTCATGCATGTCGATAAGCGCATACGGTAACAGACCAAGTATAAAAACTATATCAGCTGCTGATAAGTTACACAGACACAAGTTAAAATTGTTTTTCTCCATTTTGCCATTTAGGTAGGTGATACAAACCAATAAGTCCACAACGAGGCCAGTCAGCATTGTTACGAAGAACCCAATCAGTGTTAAGTTTCTAGAAACTGTATTTGAGAACAACAGTGCGTGTAGAGAGTGACTGATTTTGAGCGCTATGAAAATCGTCCATTTTTTCTTTCTCTACGAACTCGCTACCCAGCGGGCACAAGACGTCTTTGAGACGTCTTATTTTAATCGTAAAATGGTCGTTTGCTTTCCAGATCATTTTGGGACGTCGTAGGGACGTCTGAAACGGGACGTCGCAATTGGGATCCTTTTACGACGTTTTTGGGACGTCCTTATACGGATTGAATAACGACCTTCGAAACAATTGTAAATTTAAGATCATTTTGGGACGTCGTTGGGACGTCTGAAACGGGACGTCACAATTGCGATCCTTTTACGACGTTTTTGGGACGTCTTTATACGGATTGAATAACGACCTTCGAAAAAATTATAAACTTAAGATCATTTTGGGACGTCGTAGGAACGTCTGAAACGGGACGTCGCAATTGGGATCCTTTTACGACGTTTTTGGGACGTCTTTGTGCAGATTCAATAACGATCTTCGAAACAATTATAAACTTTCAAAAGCAATCAGTCTGTATAGAATGATTTATTGTAAATGTTTTTAAACGTCTTGACAACAAGCAGCGGTGGCATAACGGTTACGAGTTCGGCTGGCACACCAGAGGTTCCAGGTTCGGGTCCGCCTGTGGCCTATTACAGTTTTTGAAAGAGTAAATTTCATAATCCTGCGACGTCGTTACGATGTCGTTGGGATGTCATCGAGACGTCTCAATGAAGATGTAATTGGGACGTCTTTTGAGATTCCCACTTCGCGACCATTTTGCAACGTCTTAGGGACGTCTTGAAAAGACGTCTTTACGACGTCTTTACGACGTCTTTGTGCCCGCTGGGTAGAGAAAGAAAGTTACAAGAAAATGTTTGGTCGGACATCGTGGGATATGTTTATTTTTGTTTGTTTGTTTGTTGCTGCAGCTGGTGTTTGTTTGGAAATACTAATTTGTAACAAATGGAAAACAAAAGATCTTATTTAAATTTGATTGGCCAATATGTTTGTTTTTGGGTTTCATCTGTATGAAAGAAATCTGTAACATGATAGACGTGGTGTTATTCATATATCCGCTTATGCAACCATTTCTATGTATATTCAATCAATGAAATCCTTTTATTTCGATAAAAAAATATCGTTCAAGACTCTTTTATTGATTCTAAACGTTTTCACCAAAGTCGTTCAGGGTCACATGACTTTTCACATCGAGGGTTTATGTTTATGTAAGAGGATTCAAACATTACATTCGGACGGTGAAAACACTTATAAAAGTATTTGTACAAATGAGGCTAAGCCCGAACCTTACCCTCACTAACCCAGACACATTTCACAAGGTCTACACCGTAAAGTTTAATGTTTGAATCCTGTCCCATAAACTGTATGTTATACAAGAATTTGGGTGGTGACGTAATCTATAGTAGAAAATAATGTCGTACTGTGGTTTCAATATAATGTAGAAAGTTACATTTTGATTTAGAAATTAATAATTGTAATAATTAAGCCTAAGAATGAAAAAGACATACTGAAACCACGTCACTGAAATATTTTCTAATGTGACATTATTTTCTTATTACAGATCTTTGTATTCGTTGACATTTATTGCCAACAACCTCGATATTGCATTTCTTACCTCGACTTTTGTCGCTTTCATCCTTGCCGTAGTGCCGTTAAGTCTAATATTCAAAGCAGCAGATCTCCCCCAGCCGGCAAATTTGTTAAAAAATCACTGTGAAGGAGTGCATTTCTATAGAAATATACACACAATTTTAAGTTAAATGATCTTTGTCGTAGTGACTTTTTGGCGATTTTGCTCACTGGGGCTGTATTGGATTAAGTGAATCACACATAGTTGCTTGTACTCATCAAATTGATGAATGACAACCTGAAAGTACTGATGTATACGTTCATTCAGCATCGGAAATTTAGTTTGCGCATGCGTCGCCTAAACAGGAATTTTTAGCGAAATACATAAGGGCGGCTTGGAGGGGTGTTTTTTCTTAATTTGTTTACTAACAAAAACAGGTGCAGAGAAGAAGGAAATGGGAACGAACATGGTTTTAATTTATTGATTTATGAAGTTCATGATTCTTTCGATCACACTGTACAAGTTTCTTATCAGAAATATTGCTGTAATGTTGACTACCACGAGCTGAAAAAAAGCATGTTTACTACATGCGTAAAAATAGCACTTATGGAAATTGCATTTAAAGAAAATCTAGCATTGGAATTTCGTTGAAACTTGGTTTATTTTGCTGTGGAACCATTTTGGAATGTTTTCCTGAAAACCTCACGGAGCTGTCAGTTTTTGTTCGTCTTCAAATGTATTCCAAAGATGAGAGTTTTGACAACTGTATATCGCATATTCTGCATGGTTTCTTCGGTATGATAATAAACTAATTATCCCCTAAAGAGGGTTTTAATCTTTACCAAACTTCAACAGGACGTAAACAAGGAAAGGAAGATTTGTTCCTCAAGTCTGATCCTCTTGATTCGGTGTTTTATACATTGGGCTTGTGAATTCACTGCTGTTAGATTTACATCCATAATGGGCGCTATTTCCTTTTCCTCTTTTACTAGTTGGCTCTTCATCACGGAGATAAAAATAACCCTAATCCTAACCCTGACCCTAACCCTGACCCTAACCCTGACCCTGGACGGAGAGTGGGGGGGTGGGGGGGGGGGGGGGGGGGGGGGTGCGAAAAGGAAATAGCACCTCCATAATGGCCTTTAATCTTCTGGTATTTGGTTTCGTGTGGCAATATGTTCCATATACCCTGGTAAATGTTGGATGTATTTCCCTCAGCACCCTGTTCTACAAAGTTGTGTATGTTTTATTTGCTGAGTGTTATGATATAAACTGGAACTGAAGCCTTGAAGTGAAATGTGAAAGTTCATCATTATTAAAAGGAAGGCTGAAGACTCACTTTTATTTTACAATGTGATAATGTAGCCCAACTGAAAAAAATATGATTTATATATACAGTCACGAAGGGAGTCAAGGGAAGCCCTTTCTATGTGGTGAAACAGCAAGTTATGTACATAATGAAAACTGCAGAAAGTAAACTTGATTTCGTATACGAAAAGAAGTTCAGAAACCCAATGATGTATATGTAACTTTTTAATACACATATGAGACACCTGGATAACTTGAGTGAATATGTTGTGCTTCCTGGATGGTAGTTTAATCGGACAACAGAAGCATATGTAACATACTGTTTTGATACAGTATATTTCATTTCGTAAAAATCAATATCAATATACTGTCAATTTTCCTTATGAACAAGTAAATCAAAACATAACAGTCTGTAGTGATTTGGTTATTGATGTATATTTTCACACCAAAATCTGTTTGTTTGTTTTTCATTTGAGATTTAGGAAGGTCATTCATCACACTGACAGTGTACTCTGAAGAAATGTGTGTGAGAACATTTTTTGAATCAGAGATGTTTATTTTAAATGCTTGAATTTAATTTCATAAATTGTCCTGTCTTAGCCCTACCCTTTTTTGAAAATAACTCGTTTTTTCCTTATATTTGAAATGCTGTGGTTTTTGATTAGATAATTTACTTATTGCTTACTATTCAGTTGTAAGATGAGAAACATTTAGGACATGTAATTTTTAGCTATACCCATAGTAACTTCTTAGTCCCTTTTTTTTTTACTCCTCAGCAAGAATTGTAAGTGAAACCTTATCATTTGCCCATGAACATCTTCATCCATGGTAAGTTCAAAATAACTTCTTTTATTCTATTAAGACACTCTGCCCTAAGTATACACGTTTTTTTTTTATAAGAAACCAAGAAACGTACATGTAGAATCTCGAAAAATTAAGAAACTTTTAGAACTACATTACATGACTATTTTTTCAAATAAGAAACTTTTTCACACATATTTATATTTCTTTTTCCGTGGCAAAAGCTGTAAGCCATCATCGTTTATATCTTTTATTATATTTCTTTTACTGTATAGTTGATATTTGTTAAGATTTCGTGTTGTGTTCATACATATGACTACTGTATTAGTCGATATTTGTTAAGAAATAAAAATAATTAGAAACTGAATAAGAAACTTTTGGAACTAAAAACACCAAAATTTTTACCAAAATTAAGAAACTTTTAGAACTAGCCCCTTCACCTAGTTTCTTATAAAAAAAAAACGTGTATTTTAGGGCTGTTAAACCAATTGTATATATTAGAGAAACTTTTCTTGTGGTTATCAATGTACACAATAACTGATAAAATAGGAGATTATACAGTTTTGTTTCTTGTTTGAACACGTGCCACGGGTTCATTGATGCTAAAGTCGCTAAAAAGTGACTCGAATGAAAACGCCCATAACTTTCTTAAAAAAGCTGACAGCTCAACAAAATAACTTGTGACTGAAAGCTAAATGATATAGCTAGGCAATAAAAGTAATTTTAAAGGATTTCTAATGTTGAATTTTTGGGAATAATGGCTGAAAAAGTAAGATTTTTGCAGTTTAATAGTTGACAGTTTGGCACGGCGTAAAATTTCTTTACATAAATGCCTGGTTACAAATTTTTGATTTCGGTGATCCTTGGTTATACCTCTTACCAAATAAATTGAAGTTAACATCATACAAACATTTTGAAATGAGTTTCAGAACATTTTACTGCGTTAGGTAAGGATTATGACTCATCAAAAACGAGAAAATTTGTTAATGAATTGAAACGTTAGTATGGTCGTTCTATATTTTATTCTTTTTCAAGTAATATTTCGACCTCTTTTGACAAGGTCATCATCAGACTAATATAATTGAAACCATTACAAAACTAATTAACGTCTCACATTTGACGTCAGAATTAATACAATGCAGCAATTAGTATAAAGAATTTTTCCGAAGGTAAGAGAACATTGGTTTCCAGAATGTCGTCGTCACATACTGACCATCGTCCTGGTTCAGGCCATGTTCACTACGTGGTGACGTTTCCCGGAACTGAATTTCCAATGCTTCTCTTACCTTACGGTCGAATTTTCTTTCTTCCATTTTGATGGTGGAGGTGCTTTCCCAGTCGAATCCTCGCTTACATGTTTTTGCATGTAAGGACACCCCTGAAGAGTCCCATTTTTCGTCTCTGATTGATTTCTTGTTTTGTTCCATTCGAGTGGAAACTTTGAGCATGGTTTCACCGACGTATTGTTTTTGGCAATTGCATTTCACCATGTAGACTCCGGGTTGACTATTTTTTGGTAGTTTACTTTTATTACTTGAAGTGAGAAGTGTTTTAAGGTTAGCTGGACTTTTGAACACCGTTTTATAACCATGCTTTTTAAAAGTTTTTCTCAATTTCGGACTTAAACCAGGAATCCAAGGTAGCGTGATAATCTTGTTGGGTTGTTCATTTTGTTCATTTTCGTCTGGTTCTACTGGTTCTACAGGTAGCTGTGTGGTTGCTTGTTGTTTTTCTGCAGATGTTTTTGTGATGGCTCTGAGTTGTTGTTCGTCATATCCGTTTTCGACAAAACAGGTGATCAGGAATTCGACTTTTTTTGTGTTGATCTTTACAGATGGTGAATGCACGGTGTAAGAAACCTGTGAAGATTCCTTTTAATGTTTTTGGGTCATGTCCGGAGTGTGGTTTGATTTGAACGTTTGTTATAGCATTCTTGCGGTGGATCTTGTATTCATAGGTACCATTGTTGTTTGTGATGTCAGGGTCGGGGAATTGTAAGGATTTCTGGTGATCTTCAACGTCCATTGTGTATTTGATATGCTCTGGATCTTGTTGGTTAAGAATGTTCTGAAAGTCAGTGGCGGATTGAAGATCATGGAAACGTGCATGGCTGTCATCAACATATCTTAAAAATGATTTTGGTGCCACCGGTGCTACCGGTGGTGCTACCGGTGGAGAAAATTTGTTGTCAACATCGAAAAAAATCCAATACGCAATGCAATGGCTTCTTTTCTTCTACCGCACCTGATCTGAACGAACGTATGGTATAGCTGAGGTTGTCATGGAGATAGCATTAAACATATCTTGTTGCCAATTAAAACTCCCAATACCACTGGTTATCGAGTCATTTGTCTTGATAAGTTTTGTTTCGCAATGTTCTCGTGCAACTGAAATCAATGCCATACCTTCATGGAGTCTTCAGGCTCGATTAGAGAAACTAGATTTGTAGTAGGAGAAAGTAATATCAAACGCATGTTATGATTTGATCAATCGAGGTGTGTTTGTCTAAGCTGCAGGTATGAAGTCGCTCGCTATACTGGCATAAACACATTCAGAATTACTTTTTATATATTTCCCCGTAGGGCGAAATATATGTTAAAACCGGCATTTCCTTCTCCTTCTCCTCCTCCTCCTTCTTTTCGTTCACTTTTATAGCCGCAGTTCAGTATTGAATTCTGGCCTAGCCAAGGTAGATAAGATTAGAGGCTAGTCTTAGTAAAGTAGTAGTAGTGCGCCATCTTTGGTCGTGTTTAGAATGTATAGGCCATCGTAGGTCACACGACTAGCTTATGTACAGGTATGTCGGAAATAGGTTTTGTGTCGGAAATAGTTTTTGCAGCAAATAAACAATAATGGCGCAACTACTATAGTGACTATAAGTGTGAGTAGAAATCTCTGGAAGAAATCTTTTGCTGCTCTTTAATTTTTCCGTGTTTTTAACCAACCCGTGTTTGTTATTTTTGTTAAGAATATATTTTCCATGTTTCCTCCCTCTTTTACTGTTGCAGTTTATCTAATATGCCCCGTTCAGCTTCACTTCAGGCTCACATTTGAAGAATTAATAAGAATCATAAGGCTTAAGTCAGTTTATGTAAAATTCTTTTAAAGGGTTAGGGAGGTGGATGAGTTCTCGTGTAGTAGCAGCGAAGATGAAAGCAGCAGTGTATCTTTATTGTTTTTTTGTAGAAAATGGTGAGTAAAATCCTGCCTTCATACGAAGGAGAAGAACATCCGCAAGAACATTAATGTCCTTAAAAGCTTCAATAATAAAAAACATTCTTTTCTTTTCAACATCCACTTGTTGATGATTTATATGATGATTCTATGTGAGTCACACATAGAAAAAAAAACTTTCACAAAAATTAAAGATCTCTCTGCTCGTTTGCCGCATGGATTTCTAGAGTTGAACAAACAAGAGTCACATGGCGCAAAATGGTAGCAGTAAAACTACTTGTCGTGGAAAACAGGCATCATGTTTAAAACTATTAGTTGGTGTAAATAGGGTCTAATCGTAAAAGACCAACTAGTTAATTTATTAAGAGACAAAAGAATTATAGATGCGTGAGTTGTGTATAACGTATTTTTTTTTATATGAGCTTTCTATAAGACCTAGCCGCCAAGGCGGCGTCGCTCGCCGCCCATGTCCACCTGCTCTGTATCACTCTATCAATAAACGTCAAATTTCCTTATAAACGGCTCGTACAACTTGTGTTCAACCAGAAGCAGATTCGAAGTCACAACCTCTCTGGTAAAACCAATCTTTTATCAGTGTAACAATACACTCAAAACGTAGAGAGAGAAAACTTCAACTTTTTATTAGCTTTTGTTTTAAAAAGTTACGCGCTCTAACATGGGTGCTATCAAACGTAAGGGGGAAAATGGTTTCTCTTCTTAAAAAGTTCACACGGAGGAGAGAAAAAAGGCACGTGCTAAATGAATAAATAGAATAAAAAAACGTTCGATTAGAACGCTTAACAATTAAAAGAAGAAATTAAATTATTAAAAGAAAAGCAAAAAAAAAAAAAAAAAAATTTGTTTTGATATGATACTCTTTTTTTACCTATCGGTTTTTAAACATTTTGATTGCTCAAAAAAAAGTTCACCCGTCTCAGACAGTCAGGCAAGAGTCAGTGGCAAACCGAACATATGCTGCCACGTTCTGCCACTGCTGCTTTTTGTCCAAAATGTTTAATCAGAGTTGATGTACTGTTTTCAAAGCCAAGTCAACGTGGAATATAAAACTAACAATAATGATAAAAACAAAACGTTATTCCTATTAGTTCATCAGCCAAAAAAAGTCACGTTCGATTGGGGTTGCAATGTATTTGCTTCGAACTCACGTCGCACACAAAAAAAGAAATAATTTCGCTCACAACTTAATCTACCATTTTGCGTGACTTACAAACAAACGAACAAACAAACAAACAAACAGAGAATCGGCTATTAATATATAGACTTATGTAGAAAAAAACGCGTTTCCTTCGAAAAAAAATATATATATGTTTTTAATTATAATTTCATGAAACCAAAACTGAATTTGAACAAAATAACCGATTCTTTTTTGAACTAGATCTTTCAAAGCCTGAATGTACAAAGCCAGTGTATATAGCTAACAAACGTACAGGTTAATAAGAAGGTCTAACTGAACTTTACTAACAAGAAATACATATCTATTTTCAAGTACCAAAGTACATTCAGTACCATAAGTTTTATGTAGACCTATTTTATTTATATATCCGTTCGCTCATAGATTATATGATAAAATATCAAAGAAAACGCTTTAAATGTTTGAGATGTTAAAACCTTCGAAAATTCAGGCTGCGTTCTCTCTCGTTCATAAGAATTTATGTTGAGTTTTTCGTGTCCTGAAGGCCAGCGGATCGGTTTCTTGCCTTTTCGACACACGGATGGCGGCGCGATCGCCATTGAGTATAGTCTGTCGGAAAATTCCCATGTCGGTATTCACGGCACCTACGATGGCCTATACATTCTAAACACGACCGCCATCTTTTCAGTCAGTGTCAGTGCAGTGCAGATGGGATTTTGAAGATGTTTTCTTCTAGCTTTAATGATTCAATAGATGAAACGTTAAATGGTGGAAATAAATCGTTTTATTTCTTAAAAAGTTGTAAAGACTTTTGAATGAACGTGTAAAAAACAAAACAAAAAAAAACATTGGTATTATGTGTTTTGTTTTTTTGTGTTGATATGTGTTATGATGATGATATTGGTAATTAAATGCTTGGAACAACAAACCATTGAAGCTGTGATTCCAGTGCAAAGGTGAAAATTCATTCTGAATAACCAGGCTGAAGATTTATTTAGTATGATCCTGATGTAATGTAATGTAGCCCAACTGAACTGAGAAAGCAAGCACGATAATGATGGTACAACATAAAGAAGGAAACCCTTTTCGCGTGGAGAACAACCACCAGTTCAACCAGTTATGTTAATTCAAAAACAGCAAGTATATAAATATGTGATGTTCTATATATGCAATTTAAAGTTCAGAAAACCATTTACGTAATAATATATATTTTAATACACAGAGGATTGGAGACATACTTGAAAGAATCTGGTCAAGTGTACTTGGATAGTTGTTTAATCCAACAACAGAAAAATAGTTTACTATGAATGAAGTCTATGGTCATGTATACTGTTTTGATGCTGCATATCATATTTTATTTTTCAATATGTAATATATATATAATACTGACAATTTTTCTTACGAGCAACAAACGTAAATCAAAACACAATCCAACATGACAGACAGTCTGTAAAATAAATCAAGTCAGAGCACAAACTTGTGTTTTCAGCAAATCTGTTGTTCTTTTCCATTTTGGATTTACGGAAGTCATTTTTATTACATAATAAACAATGAGTGTTCACGCATTTTTTTGTATTTTTTGAAAAAAACTCTTCGGCCCTAATTTGAAATGCTACGTACTATTTGTGTTAGTACAAATTTTGATTTCTTATGATTATTAGTTATTTGCTTATTTTTTTTTTCCCCAAAGTATTATACTATATATAGCTATTGAAAATATTTATGCGGGCGTATAATTTGATAATAAACAGAATAAATGAGAATTTTATTTACATTTTATTTACAATTCCACTGTAGCTATTAAAGCTAGGTTTAACAATTTTCTTTTCTTTTGTACAGTAAAACCACCTGTATACAAATTTGATAATATAATGTTGTAAGATAGTTTTATCTGAGTTACAAATAACAAGTGTTCTGTTTTACATTGTTTACGGTATAAAGGATGTCAATCTTCTGCAACAATAAAGATTATACATTTGTTATGATGAAATTCTTTTACACATTGATGATATATATATTCAGTTGTTTAAGGGGAAATATTAGTCGCATTTAGGTCATTTAACTTTTAGCTAAGTGCCCATATAATAACCTCTCACTTTTTAACTCCTCGGCAAAAATTATATAACAAACCTTATCATTTGACCATGAACATCTTCATTTTATTGTAAGTCCAAAATAAGTTTTTTTGCGGTATTAAATTTAATTCCACCCTGATTAGTAAGGACAACATTTTTATCTGTGCATCAGGTGGATGGTAGTTATACTGTAATTGTTTCATCATACATTTTTCTCATGGTTATCAATGTACACGCAATAACTGGCAAAAATTTTGCAACTTTGGGGAAATATAAAGTCGCATTTTTGCGAATCTTGTTGCAATTGGTGGCATTAAGGATAGTCCATACCCCCCTAAGGATGATTTCAGTTTTTCCCTGATAATTTGAAATGTTTTGATTTTTTCTTATCAAAAGTATATATTTTCTGAATCCTTATTTAATTATCTGTCTAATGATCTATATTTTGTTTATTAAAAATGAAAAGGACAGGAATTAGAAGAAAAAAAGTAAAATTTAGAACGCTTTGAATTATAAAGTTCCAACTCCCCTCCATTACACTTTTTTTTCAAACAAATTGCACTTTTGAAATCCATGATCATTTGTCGAAAAACGTTTGCCACAGTTTTTTTTAAAACTCATTACTTCCAAAAATATAAAGCTTTTTGTTCATGACCCTATAAAAACGTTGATTCTTAAAATTCAACTCTCCCTCACGGGGCGAATTTTGATTCTTTTCAAAATATGTGGCGAACTTTTTTGCGCAAAGGCCAACTCAACAAAATAAAAAAACCCGCATGGTTATATCTCGTTCACAAGGGGAGTTGGAACTCTTTAAATGTTGGTCATCAAACTAAAATTACTTTCAGAGAAAATCACATTTAAAGATTTTTTCTTCTTCCATCGCTTGTGTAAACAAAATTGAATAGCGATCAAATTCTATTGTGAATGTGGGATGTTGGAATGTATGAAAAGTTAAAAAGGTAGAAAACTATCTTATTGAATAATGATAGTGTGTATAATTATAAAGAAAACCACCTGGTTTTATTTTTAACGATAATAAAGCAAAATATTGAATACGAAAAGTAAACAAAGCCGAAAAAGTAGGTATGGCGTCATGCATGTGCGTATATTGAGAGAAATCTCTTTTATTTCACCGAAAGATTAATTACTTGTGTAAACAAAGATTTTTTTGCCTTTTGGTTTTTGCTAATAACTCCATAATTATTTGGAATTTTAAAATTCTGATTGCAGAATCCGTTTTTAAATAAAAAATTGAAAGGAAATATTGAAAAAAATTTTTTTTCAAAAAAATTCACCTCGGAGGGTATGGACTATCCTTAACAACATAAAAATCAGAACTTTTCAATTTTTGCGATTGTTGCTTTATATTTATTTATTTTATTTTTTTATTTTTACGAATGTTTACCCAGGATAGCCTCTTCAGTTCCGTAAGGTACTGTTATCAATGAGGGTCCTGCGAAGGAGGTCCTAGAGCATTTAAAGCTCCCATTTGGGCTACGGAAGCTGTAATGACAGGAACCGCTCAACTAGACAACCACCCTAGACATCATTCCTACTCTCTTGCTGAGTGCTAAGCAGAGAGGATTGATTATAATGATAGTCCAACGGAAGAAATAAATAACGAAGGTTTAGGAGTCGAGTCCCTCAATAGCTATTGTTGAGGAATTAACAGGTAACATTTTGAAAGAAAATGTAGATCTGATTGAAGCTCGGCCAAATCAAACGTTCGAATTAAGACGTTCGAATTATAAAAAATCGATTTATATATAGAGTCTAGAGTACTAATATCTAGAGGTTGCACAGAACACTGTTAGCATGAAGAAAATAGGAATTGTTTGAAAATGTGAAGTTCTTTCAAGCAAAAGTTTATTCTCGCATCTCATCTATGCATCTGTGTAAAATAACTGTATTATAAAAACATTGAGTAAGTCAAGTGATTGACTGTAAAAGTACTGACTGTTATAAAGTTTTAAGCGAAAGATTCAGAACGACCTTTTTTTCATATCCGTGCGTGCAGCAGAGATGTACTCATTGAGAAAATTTGTTGAAAAATCTCTGCGAAGGAGCGCATTTTTTAAAAAAATATACGGCATACCGGAAAAGGTGAGACCCGGGACCCGGGACCCTAAGGTAGTGGGACCCGGGACTCTCCAAATATTAGGTGGGACTCGGGACCCTACTAGCTGTAAGTGGGACTCGGTTCATATCACACGAGCGCTTGATATAATCATTCAAAAATCGGACAAGGGAAACTTAGTTGTTCTGGTCGATAAAGAGATTTATGTCAGTAAAATCATGGATATCTTAAGTGATCATACAAAATTTATAAAAATCGACTGTCCTCGTGAAAAAGAGTTAAACTTCCTCAGCAATAAAAAAAACCAAGTTACTGCTATGTTAAGCACTTTGTTGGATAATGGCTCTATCGACAAGAAACTATACGATGAATTGAAACAAACTGGAAGTTAGGTTTGTTATATGGACTTTGTAAGGTACATAAACGTGTTGTTGATGGTAGCCCTTCTTTTAAACCTATTTTATCAGCTATCAACACGCCTGTCCATAAAATAGCCAAGTTTTTTGTTCCGCTTTTGTCACCTTTAACATCTAACGAGTATACTGTTTCTGACTCCTTCTCATTGCTGAAGAAATTAGGAAACAGGATGGTAGTTTTCATATGGCTAGCTTAGATGTTGACTCTCTGTTCACTAACATTCCTTTACAAGAAACTATCGATATTTGTGTAGAAGGTTTATTTGAAAACCAAGATGATGTTAGTAACTTATGCAAGAATGACTTTAGAAAAATTCTGTCTTTAGCTACTCAAAATTCACATTTTACCTTTGACGGTCAGTTATACAAACAAGTTGATGGTGTTGCTATGGGCTGGCCACTCGGTCCCAGTCTTGCCAATGCTTTTCTTTCCCATCATGAGAAAATTTGGTTGCTTAATTTCCCGTCAGAGTTTCAGCCTGTGTATTACAGAAGATTATGTTGATGATGTTTTTGTGCTTTTTTCATCTCCCAGCCACTTGCCTCTCTTTCAGGACTACCTTAATAGGCAACACATCAACATATCTTTCACATCTGAAGTGGATTTTGAAAATCGTCTTCCTTTTCTTGATGTTTCTGTTATTCGTGAATTTAACAAGTTTGCCACAACTATTCATAGGAAGCCCACTTTCAGTGGTGTCTACACAAATTATTGTAGTTTTTTGCCTGACGAATACAAATCTGGATTAATTTTGACTTTGATTTTCAGAATTTTTAATATTGTATCTGATTTTTCTAGATTCCACTTTGAGATACAGGATCTTAGAGGCATACTGCTGAGAAATGGCTACCCATCCAACTTGATTCACCGATGCATTAAGTCATTTCTTGACAGAATGTTTCGAGAGAAGATAGTTGTCACTACTGTGCCTAAGTTAGAAGTATTTCTTGTTTTGGCATATTTAGGTAACTTATCTTTGAAATTAAGAACTCGTTTGCTTAGTGCTTTTAGTAAAAACCTTCATTGTTGTCAGTCTAAGGTTATTTTTAAATCTAGTAGTAGAATTAGCGGTTTTTTCCGCTTTAAGGACCGTACCCCAATGGCTCTGCGCTCAAATGTTGTATATAAGTTTAAGTGTGATGGCTGCGATGCCATTTATTATGGTAAAACTATGCGACATTTGAAAGTACGAGCCTGCGAACATATGGGCATTTCGGCCTTAACTGGAAAAGCTGTTAAATTACAAAACCACAGCGCTATTTCGGAGCATGTACTATGAGAATTTTTCTATACTCTCCACCGCAGGCAGCAAATTTGACTTAGAATTTAAAGAAACTTTGTTAATCCGTAGGAACAAGCGTATCCTCAGTCGAAATGTAGCGTCACTGCCATTATTTCTTGATCGTATGATCGTACGACCTTATCGTATCGTACGACTTCTTGTATATATTCTGTCACACTTGTATTGTTTTCCACTTGAAAATGGCCGTAGTACAGCCGAAACGTTGTTAAATTTTATAAATTTACAGTCTTGTTATTTAAAATTTACATCAGTTTTAATCATGTTTTAAATAACTAAGTTTTATATGTTACCCGTTCATGCCGAAGTAAAAGGTATTTTGTTAAACTGTGTTTAATTTTAACGAGTTTTAAACAAAACAACATAGGAAGGTAGTTTGAAGTGTATTTTATTTAAACAAACATGGCTGAATCTTTGAAAAACATTACCAAGAAGAAAAGATCACGACATTGGGACGAAAACGAAACAAAATTTTTGGTTACGAAATCGGCGGAAGAAAACGTTCAGGAGAGGCTTAAAGATAGTGAACTGTTATAAGTAGAGCTGCAGGATGCACTGTGCTGATGTCAGCAGTGGGAATCTCTCATTAGAACAATAGAAAATAGGTCTGGAACGAGCGACAAAGTTTCAGTTCAAATCAAAATGGCGAATAAGCGTGGTAAACAAATAAAGTTCGCAATCGGGTATCGCAAAAAAGCGTTGGATTTACTTCAAAAGTTCGAAGTTTTAAGATGTAATTTTGACACAAACTCCAGTTGTTTTGAGTGGCTTTTGTCTTGTGCATCTCAACATGATCCTAGTTGCGGTCAATGAGTTCAGCACAAGTAGTAGATTTTGCCCTTTTATCTCATAAGGGCTTCACAGGTAGAAAATTCCTACCTCAAATCATGTTTTGTTTCTTAGAAGTTTCTTAAGATTCTAAGAATTTGAGCCTCGTGTTTCTTATGTGCATGTTTCTTATAAAAAAGGTGTGCATTTTCTTTGCAAGAAATTTTGTTTTAAATTTTTTCATGTAGCTATATAGAATTTGATACTCACACTCAGCTTTGGCATTATTTGCTCTTTTTGCAATTGACAAAGATCTGAAGGTGGAATGTTTTTCTTCGTAGACTTAGTACACGAAAGCATAGATTATACACAGTTTATTTATAGAATAAATTCAGGTTGTCAAGTGCATCATTTTTTAAATTTTTTCGAAGATATCATTTTCATTTTTTTCACCAAAATTATTATTTGTTTCCACTTTTTTTATTAGAAAACATTTTTATCAGAAAACATTTTTTATTTTTTATTTTCAGTTCATTATACAAAAGATTCTGAAAATAGACAAGTTGTACAGAAACAGTTTAGTTGCTCGAATATCTTTGCCTTCTTTGGAACATTTTCACTAATATACAATTTTAAATACAACTAAAATACAATTTTAAATACAAAATCTTGAATCGTGAATTCAGATTACTTGTAGAAATGACGCAAAAATTGATTTTTGATTTTGATTTCTGAATATTTTTTTTTTCGTTCCTTACTACCTGAATTATAATAACTTTATCAAGTAGTGCCCTTCAGATTTTTCTGATTTACCTGGTTTCATTGTGTTTGGAATTATACGTTAATGCTATTTTATCTTCATGTTATCATTTATTGCTTTTGTTTATTCCGCATAAAATCGTGTCAATATTATGTTGTTAAGAAAAATATTTAAAACGTGTCATTTTGCCATTTTATGCTTTAAAATTTTCATTTTTTGTCATTTTGTTCAAAATTTTTGTCATTTTTTATGACATAGTATTGACCAAAACCATATCAAGTTTACCTTGTTTAGTTGAACACGTTAGAAAGAAATATAATTAATTGCTATACTTGGAAAATGCTATCCTCATCGTTTTCTCTTTCTTCTTCATCATTTATCTGGGCCATCAGTATTTTGTTTATCAAACATAATTTTTCATGATTTATGGTAGACTGTCGTAGCTATATATTTTTTAATGAAAGAGTTTTTTTAAAGGATTTGATATTTCGATAAATTCATTATGTTTATCAAGATTTACCGATAAGTCTTCATAGATAGATTTATTGAAATATTAATTTTTAAAAAGTTGTATGTATTTTAATTTTTTGAACATATAATATATTAAACATGATCATGGTTTTTGTCTGTATAGTCAGGTAAAAATTATCTAGCTTCCTCAGTTGGGAAAAAGAAACGAAAAAAACCAACAAAAAACGATAACGTTATCTTTTTTTATATCTCTTATTCGTCTTTCTCTTTGAATGAGATGGTATTTCACTAAGGTTATATACTGTTTCGTTGCTGAATTGCATTACCATTTAATCTCCTCAATCGTCTCTAAGTAGTAGTAATTGTTTGTTTGCCATTTTAAATAAGTACATTACAAATCAGCATAAAATTATAATAATATTAATGGCTAGAGATCATACATATAGCCAAAGGCTACTTAGAATACTTATAGTAGGACTTCACAGCTGAGCGACTACAGGACATAGAACCGCAGTTATGGCTATCATCTTACTAAAAGCATGGTTTCTTGAGTGGGGATTCCCGCACAAAACTGCTGAGTCATCTTTTCGTGCGACTCTTATCATCGCACATTATCTTTAAGTCATGCACCAGGAGGAAAGCAATATAGTGCAAAATAGCTTTTGAAAGCAAATGGATACCAAGATGGAGATGAGGATAGCTGAAAAACTAGAATGCACATGCTGACAACAGCCTACAGGAATTATAAAGATTGAGAATTATATAGAAAAGTATACCTAAGAGTGTGTTTACATGAAGGCCGTACTGAACTCAGTACGGGTTGAATTTTCAATCCTCCCGTATCGAGTTTCAATACGGGTTTTTATTTCAGTACGGTTCCTGGTCAAACCTTCAGCGGTGTTTACATGATAACGGCCGTACTGAAATTTAGCCCGTGATGATTTCAAACCTATTTGAGAAATTTCGATACGGCTTGGAAAGGTGTGAAAGTTTTCACATTTCATTGTTTTATCATAAAATGTGTTAACAAGCATGCGCATATTAATTAAATTTTGCTGACACCTATGAAACAAAAATACAGAATGTGCTAAATTTATTCCATTATGCACAGAAAATATTTCTACCCGTACTGAAATCTCAAACATGTGTGATTTCAGTACGGCTCTCATGTAAATGCGCTCGTAGAGAGAACTAGAAACTAGTAAAATCTATTGTTTCGATTGTTACTCGCGAACACTCGCCAAGACCGTATCGAAATTTCTCATGTAAACAGAATGTCGATTTCAAACCGGTTGAAATCTCAAACCGGTTTGAGTTCAGTACGGGTCTCATGTAAACGCACTCTAAAAAGCCCCTTCCCTAAGATGAGATTGAGCAAGTGATGGGGGATAATTAGTATTTTGTTTCCGTACATATTCCCTTTCTTGATCACATAATATGTAATTAAATGCATTTTTGTTCATCTTAACGATGGACAACCAATCTGTCCAATATTTTGACATACCCTCTCTCCAAAAACTCTGATTTCGTGATTTCATCCATATTAAGGTGGATTCATCCTAACCTGGACATTTTTAAAGAAACAAAATGATTTCAAGTCAGTTTTAATGTTTTTTCAAGATACTATGAAAATTAAAGCAAAAAATGTAAAAATTTCTTAAAATTCATGATGGCGACCTCGGCTGCGACCTGATAAATAATAAAATACAACTATAGCCGGTCGGCTCATATTTTCAAAAGTATAAATGGCTCTGATTTCAAACTTTTAAGAATGATTATTTAAGGGTGGAACAATGTTCTAAAGCTTCAAACAGTTGAGATATTTGAACTGTAGCGGTTAAATGGCTGTCTCTCGGTTAACTTAAATTTTTGGATGAAAACGATGAACAAAATGTGTTACAGAGCAGAAGTAAATTAAGATTATTGCTTAACTTGAGTTTTAGAACATACTTTAGTGTTTTAAGAACATTTCCTGAAAAAATGAAGCAAATTGGACCAGCCGTTCAAAAATTATGAGCCGACCGGCTCAGATGAAATGTGAAAAACACAAAAAAACCGTAAAAATCAATAAAGATCTAAATATATGAAAAATATTAAAAACTATCAATAAGACTTCATCCAGAATCCTCCAGCTTCATATGTAGATTTTTCCACATCAATGTTTTTATCCTGAGTTGTCTTTCTTAAATTTCTTAAAATTTTTCGCTTTTTCAGCTGCGTTGCGGACATACGGTAAGCCGATTAAGATTATTTATATTTATATTAAGATAAGATTATTTTGAAAATGTAAACCTTTCGTCATGTGTTCACCAGGCTCAATCCCTATTCCCTTCAAAATATTGTATACTGCTATGGCTCCATCATTAATCGCTGTATCTAGAACCTTGTCACTATCAATGGAAGCAGCAGTAATTACGCCATTCATAGAGGTGAAACTTCTACTGACACACCCACATCAGTCAAAGCGTCTCCACGTATAGATGAAGCTGTTGTGGACATACTTTCTGGCACCATTTTGGCTGATTCCTTGAATCTATTATATAAATCTTTTCATAACTGTTAGGGAGTATGAATGATGGCATATTTAAGAAGCAACAAAGCTTCAATGTTCATGTCCAACTCCAACTTGTCTACGTGCATAAACAGTTCTGACGTTTACGTCATAAAACTTTCGACCATCTTTGTGTTTCTTTTCTGATAATCCAAGTTGCTTTGAGGTGAAAAATGCACAAGTTCTACCTTTCAGTTGTAAGAAACTTGCTTAAACCTTCTTTTTTACATCAATGTCACTGAGTTCAAGGGATTTCACATCTTTTCATTCAGGACAGCAAAGCGAACTAAAAACATTTGCTAAAAATGGACACCACGATATCCCGATATTGATTGGCAATTTTGATAATGATTGATACAGGAGCACTTTGCATTTCAATGTCAATGATCTTTGAAGCAGAGGCTGACATAATTATGGCTTCAGATGATTTAGTAGTTTCATCATGATTATCTTTTTTGCCAAAAACAGTTTTTACATCAGCACATCATTGCTGACTTCTTCCCATGATACTTTCGCTTTTTCGAATAATATTTCTTACTGCTTGCCTTTGAACAACTGCCAGTATTTCCAGTGCCTCTTCTCCTTTGATTTGGGGTATCTTTATCCGTTCAAAACAGATAACAAAGAGTAAAAATGCAATGCAGGATGTTCACAAACTGTGCTTCCAGCTTCTTGTGGTCAGAATATCAGTCTCTTTTCCTGATATATTCGTGCTTTTTACATGAATGCAATGTCATCAGAGCAAAGTAGACTTATTCCTTTACGGATGGACGGAAAACCGAACGGAGAAAGTCTGTCAAACTGCAGCCAAACACACTCTATAAATCTTACCCCAAACAATTTTTTCAATTTTTTTTGCTTAATTTTTTTAACGACCTTCAATAAAATCCATTTATTAGTTTGACTGTCAATATTGAGCCAAAATGGATGTCATATTCTGATTCTGCGATAAATTTTGATTAAAATAGATGTATTAGGAAGCACATTCAGAAAAAATCACATTTTTTAAAATTTTGACTTAAAATCTGATTTGAGTTAGGATGAATCCACCTTAAACGGTTAGTTGTAGCATATTCTAGCATCAATACATTTAAGCAAATAAAAAAAGGAATTTTTTCTTCTTCTACGACGCCTAATATATACAGTAGAATCCCGATAACTCGAACCCCCGATAACTCGAACTTTCAATAAGTAGTAATATTTTTATATTTCTTGTTTTCGTCGTTTTGCAGTATAGTTATAAGAACACCAGATCGTTTTTTTAAAAAAAAAAACAAACGAAAAATCTTCTTCAATATGAAACTGGTGTGAACGCGTGTATTTAAAACTGGATTAAAATCAAAACAAGTTTTAACAAGAGCCAGATGGCGCCGTTTTGCGCCATCTGCAAAAGTACTTGCCACAAGAATCTTTTTAAATTTGAAATTTTACTTAAAGTTCTTAAACGTTCTGTAAACGTTATTTCTTGAGATATCTTACTGGTGGAAAACAGGCATAAACGATATTATAATGTTTAAAATTACTAACTCGTGTAAATAGGGTCTAATCGCAACACACCAGCAATTTAATTTATTAGAAGACAAAAGAATTATACATGCATGAGCTGTTTATAACGTACGTTGAATTATAATTTTTTGAAACCGAAAATGAATTCAAACAGATAACTGCTTTTTTTAACTCGATTTTTGAAAACCTTGATGTTCAAAGACAGAACCGATAGCTAACAAACGTAGAAAGTCTGATCTGTGCTTTACGGACACGAAAAACATATCTATTTTCAAGTGCCAAAGTTCATTGATTCAGTACCATAAAAGTAACTAAAAGTCCCAGTTTTATGTAGACCTATTTGATTAATATCCATTCCTTCATCAATTAAGTGGTAAAATATCAAAGAAAACGTATTTTAAATGTATGTGATTGAAAACCTTCGAAAATTCAAAAGGCTGCGTTCGTTCATTAGAATGTATATTGAGTTTTTAGTGGGGATTCGCATACTCTAAATCGTAGGCTAAAAACTGCCGTTTCGGCCGTAGTAGTAGTAGTAGTAGTAGGAGTAGTAGTAGTAGTAGGAGTCCAAGGGTGTTTTAATACGGTATTCGCTTACGCTGCTATCGTAATAAAACTTCTTTAAAATAAACAAGTTTTATTGGTGTGAATGGGGTATAAACCAGCTGGTGAAAAAATTCACATCATAATAAATTGTTTTTTTAATAAATATTTTGTTTTGTTGATTGACGTTCGCATTTTAAAAAGAAACAATACTCAAATATGATTGTCTGATATAAAATTTAACGAGTTTAACTTTTACGCCAAGCTCAAGAGCAGGTCAAGAGAATTCTAAATCTCTCAGTCAGCGGTAATTTTCATTTCGTTTTTTTTTTCGTTCCCATTTCCTTCTTCTATTTTTTGCGACGTTAAAAAATAAAAGTGTATATTTATCTATAATAATACATATAGTACATGACTTTTATCTTCGTGAGTACGAATAGTTGGATCGATAAAACGAATCTGATGATATGTTAGAGCGTCCTGAATCATCGATGTTTGATGAATTACAGGGGCGGATTTAGGATTTTTTTTGACTGGTGCAATTGTCAACTTGACTGAATAAGTCAATTTGTTTTCAGGGGCGTGGGGGTGGGGGCGTCCAGCGATTTGGAACCACGCAAGTAGTCTTTAGCCCTTTCTGCAGTTATATGAGCTGTAACAGACCCAAACACAACCATTTATTCCCATGTGGTTATGGTACATTGACAATGCAACTGAAGGAGGAGAAACAGTAAAAATGAGATATCCAGAAGGTGGAAAGTTTGGAATTGCAAACATAGAAATCAAAACTGGGGTTAACCTTGGTCAAAAGCATTAACAACTGAATTAAATTTTTAAATTTCAAATATATTATTATGAAATATCAAACATGACTACAAACACTTCAATAATAAGTAATTGACCAGGAGACCAGCCCATGTATCAAAAAATATTCACAGGTGCTGGCTGCCTGTCAACCATTTGAACTTTTTATTTCTGAATAAATACATGTGCAAAAAAAAACAACATATAACCTAACAATGGGACACTATATTTTGTCCATTATGTGTGCAATACATTTAGATATTCTGCAGTCACCAGGATAAAAACTAATGATTACCATAAGGGCTCAACTCCTACTTTCTTAGAAGCAGTAAACAGACACTTGAAAAAAGGATGGGAGAACTGTTTGTCTGAATTGAAAGAACAAAAATGATAATATATAATATATACTTAAAGATATAAACTGTTATAAAGGTTGTGAGAAACATAAGTCAGTAGCTGTCTATTAGGAAATTTGTTTGTTTGGGAGTTTGTTTGCAATTTCGATTGATCTAAAAATGGTTCCCACTGCTGACATTAATCCTTAGTTTGGTTCATAAAAATTTATTATCTATTGTGTAAGTTACACAAAAAGAAACTAAAGGATCTAAGGTACTCCTACGTTGAGGATTTTTGGTTTTAAAAATCACCACCACAATAATAGTATATACTAAGAAAAGAAAGTTTGTTACTTGTATACATATATACAATTAATGTTTTGAATTGCTAGTTTCCATAACCTTTACAGTTTGGTAAAGATGTGATAAATCAAAATTGTAAAGAAGCTGAAAAATCATTACATAAAATTAAAATTATATATATTATTATAACCAATTCAAAAAGGAAAACAAACAATAAAAAGATCTGTTCATAACCCATCCTTTATAGTTTTTGAAAGCGATAAAAAGTTACAAAGCAGCAGGTCTAGAAAAAACTGTAAACTAATTTAACACTTTTCTTCTCTTAACTTAAAATTTAGGAAACTATTGTTACCACAGTAAAGATTAATACAAAACCATTTAACTTATTATTACTTTGAAATATTGACAATACTTTCAACTATAAATAAAGGTTCTGATATTATATCAGAACACATTTTATCCTTCAGCATAAACGTAAAGGAATAAAAAAGACAGTGAAAAACAATACATGGCTATAATAATATACGTTTGTACATAAGAAAAAATATAATGTAAGATGTCTATTGAACAACAATGAACTTCTTCCAACCTTCCGACACTGTGAATGTGCCATGATGCAACTGGAATTCTGTTCGCACACGGTAGAGGCTATAAAATTATCTTTATCGTCATGCCGTACACTTTTCAATTTGCACCAGTTGAGCTTGCACCAGTCAGACAGATCTCAAAACTCCCCTTAGAAACTCCGCATCTTTGCACCAGTTAAGTGGTGCAAAAAGCGATGCCGGTAACCGACCCCCCGAACATATATTTTCCGAGACGGCACCCCGTTTCATATTTGCTAAACAGGGCCAAATATTTCAAAATAACAATACTCTGTTTTTTCGAACGGAGAAAATTCCCGAGAATATTCCACGACGCCACAAGAAGCCCAACGGTGTGAGAACCGAAGGTTTCAGAGACTGAAACTGAACATTTTTATAAACATATATATATCTTTCTCAAGAGATACACCTTATTTTTCAACATACAGAATTTTACTGGTGCAAGTGCACCAATGCACCAGCCTAAATCCGCCCCTGAATTAGGTCCAGATTTTCCAGCGAACAAGGCTTTCTAGACCTGGAACCCGCCTGAATGCATCTGATCATTGAACGGCGTAGTGAAATTGACGTCTTCGTTCGAATCGAGCTTGTGGTGTCGCTAACTCGAATTTTCTTCTTTTCGGCATACATTTCAGCTAATCTTTTATAGAATATGATGAATTCCTTCGCTATGACACCATTCGTCGGAGAAGCCATTCTCAACTTGCAACACTCGTTCATTATATTGTCGCTTTTTCTCTGACTCGTTTCTTGAGAAGCACTTCGAGACTTTACTGGTTCTTGTATCATTGAGCGTTCAGGTCTATGACCCTTATGTCGAAAAATGCTCTTTACCCAGAAGCCCAGAACCCTGATGCTTCATTTCATGCACATGCGTCAGCAAAATTCCCCCGAGCTTTTTCCTCTAGAGCATAAAATGCAGCTGTATGGAACACGGCCTCTATGTGAACTTCTCACACAATCTTTCGTAACACTTTTTAGAAAAAGAAAATATGTCGTTTAGACTCTTTTTTATGCCATTATTCATTTTGTTGCAATTGATGATTATTAATAATTGATAATTAGTAATGTTGATATCCATGCCTTCAAGAGCTTTTGTCTAGTATTGTTCAGAAAGATCTACTTTGATAGATGAATAATTTGAAGAAAAATTAATATTTAGAAGAAAAATGGATATTTGTGTTATTTTGCGTCTGTTTCTCCCTTCAGGTTGGTTGCATCTGATTGTCGTGGGATTGTTGTGCTGTGAAACATGCTGTTGCATTCGAAATATTTCACTGCAAGAAGTGTCATAAGAAAGCTTGTCCCAATATGTCGTACAATTTTTGTCGATGTCAACATAACCGATTTGAATCATTTGAAAATACCGATACGTAATCGGAATTTCTTACCAGGTTCATCTTCCAAAAACATGCCCGATTATATTACCACTAAGACAAATGAAAATTTAAAAGTTGTACAGGTAAATCAAGCAGGTATCAGCAGCGGACTAAAAGCCATCGGTGAAAAGATGAGAGAAATGTTTGATGACAACATCGAAAAAACTCCAGCAATCTTAGTAAAAGGTCTGCCGCTGCAATCTAGTGAAGACTTCGATGACTTAGGTCGAAGTATCGGCTACAAATTAGTGTCGTATGAATCGGGAACAGCGTACCGAGAAAAGTCTACGACATCCGTATATACTGCAAGCGACGAACCGGCCGAGTTTACCATCGAACCGCATAACGGAATGTCGTATTTAAAAAAGACGCATAGCAAGGTAAATTTATCATTTTCAAAAAATTCTGTTAAGTATTGTTACATGTTGGCAGTTGAACTGTTCAACTTTAGATAATGTTTTGTTGTGTTGAAAGTGCAGAAACTGGAGGAGAATCGCCAGTTGTATTCAATAAAGAGGTTGCTAAAACATTGGACCCTGAAATTGTCGATAAATTAACGAAAAGGAAAGTCCGTTATTACCGAAATTTACCCCATGATAAACAGTCGGATTATATCACATGGCAAAAGACATTTGAAATATCGACGGAAGAGGTAAGATTTATTGTTCTAATATTTCAATCGAGACAAAATCGAGAATTGTCGAGATACAAATTCAAAATATACAGGAGAAAGCAATCCACTGCGATGAAAAACATTTTATTGAAAAAGTGTGTATATTTCTATGGAAATGCACTCCTTCCCAGTGTTTTTCAAAAATTTTCCTGCAGGGATTCTTAAAAACTTTTCGGAAATCACAACTTCTACTTTTTTTGTCTTTAGCGGACACTCACTTGCAGGGCTTTGTTTTTCTGTCGTTAAAATAGAAACAGATTGTCTGGTTCATCCTCGCCAATTTATGAAAACATGCAGATTCGAAGTCACAACCTCTTCCTGTGCAGTCAGTTTTGCATCTTAACTTTTTTCGAGGGTGTCCCAGTCGGGTAACCAGTGTTCCAAGTTTTTGTAATTTTGGAGCCCGATTATAAGTACCTGCCCCAGATTATTGCACTTAAAACCAGCGATAAGTGAGGGATGTATAATGGGAGAACTGAGGTTCAATTCCTGGACTGTTTTAACTTCCTTTTGCTGCTGGCTTTTATGCTTAATAAAGCCTGTTTGCACATGAAGACAAATGTGTTTCTTGTGTTTCAAGTCTTGCATGTTCTAAACTCGGCCGTTCATTGTCGCGGTCGCATTTAAAATGTCAGCAAACTTTATTGCTTTACACAATGCATTCCGAACGTGAACTTCACGTGGTTTTACGATTTTAAACCAATCAAATATCAGTTTAAACAATGGTTCCAAAAAACTGTATTTCATGATGTGCTATTTATTTACTTTTTAAAACCAATCGTTGATCAGTACAACAATACACTCAAAACGTGGGGAGACAAAAATTCAACTTTTTATTAGCTTTTGTTTTAAAAAAGTTACGCGCTCTAACATGGGTGCTATCAAACAGGAGGAAAATGGTTTCTCTTCTTAAAAAGTTCACACCTGAGGAGAGAAAATAGGCACGTGCTAAATGAATAAAGAGAATAAAAAAAACGTTCGATCAGAAGCGCATAACAATTAAAAAAAATAAATTATTAAAGGAAAAGCAAAAAAAGATTTTGTTTCATGACACACCATTTTCACCTGTCGGGCAAGGAAAGCTTCGGTTTTTAAACATTTTCGTTGCTCGAAAAAAAATTTCACCCGTCTCAGACAGTCGAGCAAGCGTTAGGATACAACACCGGCAAACCAAACATACTGCCATGTTATGCCACTGCTGCTTTTTACCCAAAATGTTTAATCAGTTTCTTTGTATTTTACTTGCTACTTGCAAAAAAATGGGAATAAGAGAGACAATGTAAAACTACTTTGAACTGTTAGATATCATCCCTAAGAACTAGAAAATCATTACCGGAATATCTGAAATTATTTACTGGGCGTGTCCAGTACGATTTTTATTTTGATGACGTCACGCACAATAAAACCAAAATTTTTTTCGAAATTTTTCAAGTATTATAATATCATTCGATAGGTTTTTTATGCTGAATTAAAAGCCCAATTATGTCATGGTGTGATTTTGAACCTAAAAAAAGTTACTAGGGATAAACGACTTGCAACACTACATGGTGCGATTTCCTTTTCGCACCCCTCACTCTCTTTCTCTAGGATGTTTTAAGGTCAGGCTTAGGATTATTGATGAAGAGCCAACTAATAAAAAAAATATGGCAGATACGTTTAGTGGGGTGCGAATAGGAAATAGCACCCAACTACATTATGTACATTATTCACTAAGATTTCCTTCATTGTCACTGCGATCGATACTCGCAAACTTGGGTGCGGCATTTTGATTTCAAGCAAGTACAGGAAATCAACTCGCTGACGTCGACTGGTGCTGCAGGAAGCAACTTCCAGTCAATGGTTAAGACACCAGCCTCCATTTTCTATCCATGACCAATGGGACTTGGTATCTCGGGGTTGTTTTCGAGAGATTGAAAGTTCGCTGATGCGGATCAGAGTAACGCTATCATCCCCTACCTCAACCAATAGTTTGATTGATTGCAATTTTTGCTCTCTTTTCCGTGAGTACTCGATCAGAACAACGATTTCGGTGATGATGTCCCTACCAGAAGCTTCATTTGTTTTGTGGTCATCTTCACCAATAGATTCAATGAGTGATAATAGCAATGGGTAAAGACCCCCCGCCGGTTCTGCCGCCCCTAAGGGCTTTTATATGGGGAGATGATGATTGCACTATGACGATTTCATTAGAAATAGAACAATAGGAAAATGGCCTGGAAACGAGCAGCTGTTTATTAATAAAAGTGTTCAAAGATAGTAAAGAAATGATTCGCTCTCATATCACAAGAAAACCACTGAAACACTTTTTATCAATCTTAGCAAAACCGTCCAAAAAAATATCACAGCTATGAAAAAAGTGCCGTTTGGCACAAAGGAAGACCTTTCGTCTTTTCTCCTGCCGACAGTTTTTGTTCTTCTTTTCGTGCACCCGATAAAACATTGCTGTTTTTTCCCAGACATAATGGAATCTTTAAGCGTTCGAAATAATAGACGGGGGTTCAACATTTTTGAAAATAATAATGTTACAAAGATTTTTTTATGAAAACATTGAACAAAGACATCGAACGTATATTTTTTTAAAACATTTTATTTAAAAGTAACAAGGGTTTTGTTTGTTTGTTGTTTTTAATGATATAATGAATGATTTTTTTTCATATATTGCACCCCCTGAATATGTACTTTCGATTTTCCGATTTGTTTAGAAGGCAGGAAAGATGGCGGAGAAATTTTAGTTTGTTGTTGTTGGAATAGCGTGATTTTTCTTTTTGTGATAACTTGTTTAAAGGGAAATTAAGCCTTAAAATTTCTTTTCTGAATTTGAGCATGAAATACTTCATTTATCCTAGAGGAACACTTTTTTATGTATAAAAGGTATTCTAAATGAAAAAAACTGCTAAAAAAACAACTTAGTTAAATCGCCATTACAGCTTTCGTTATAAATATCATGACGTCACAGAGCGAATTTCATTTGCAGAAACATCAGACGTAGGCAGCACATGATGACATGTTTTTACGCCTATGTTCTAAAGATACGAGAAACGGTAGAAAAACAACAAAGAAAACACGAACATAACATAACAATCTTAAACATCAAGAAACAGCCAAATGTAAAATAAATTTATCGTTAGCGATTCAAGAAAAACAAAAACAGTCATACTGAAGATTTCATTTTTTATACATCTAAAATATACACATTTGTTCAAAAACTCACTTACGCACATATACCTGCTATAAATCTAAAACGAAATACTTTTTAATAAAGGTTTTATATCACAAAGCACACAAGAACTTTCATCAACAAAAACAAAATATTACAGTTTATGTAATCCTTACAAAAAGAACGATCGCGCTGTGACGTCAAAATTTCATCGCAGAGCACTGCAATGGCGTCCGTTGTTAGATACTAAATAACGAAAAACTGAGTATAGTTATCATTTAAAATAATTTTTAATGGTCACAGAAGATTAATGAGACCTTTCTGCAGCTAATATAAAAAGTTTTTGATAAAGGCTTAATTTCCCTTTAATAAATAATTTTATGTTCTCCGATAAAAAAATAATTAATACTGATTATCTTAAGAACATATTTCACTATCTTTTGGATTGTCCCCTTCTTTGCATGGTTTCTCATTTTTTATGCAAGTAGCTGCCTGACTATTTAGTTGATGTATTGTTTTCGAAGCCAAGTCAACGGTGGTTCTTTGAATATAAAATTGACAATAATAATAAAACTAAACGTTATCCCTATTGGTTCACCAGGCAAAAAAGTTCGATTGGGGTTGCAATGTCTTTGTTCGTCGTGTCGCTCGCCGCCCATGTTTTACCTGCGTTGTGTCACCTCCCAAAGAGTTAACGAAAATGGAATTAAGGAATTGACAATAGAAAGTGTTACCATCTTGTAGAACTCGAAATTCTGAGCAAAAAAATGTATAGAATCATATGTCTATGACGCACCGTTACGGAGATATTGTTGATCAAAACTTTTGATGACGTCATAGACCCGTCCCCTCAAAAAAAGAAATAGACCTAAATTTTTCGTCACCCTATCGCCTGTATCGCGGACCCCAAAAAACGTCAGTTATCCCTATTGGTTACGGTGATAATTTTCCCTAAACGTCGCATTCGATTAGGGTCTCAATACAATGGTTTCACACGGACGTCGCACAAAATAAGATGAAATAATCACTCTCACAACTCAATCTACCATTTTGCGTGACATACAAACAGACAAACAGACACAGAATCGGCTATTAATATATAGACTAGCCACCTAGGCGGCGTCGCTCGCCGCCCATGTCCAGCCTGCGTTGAGTTCACGAAAGATACAATTAAGGAATTGGCAATAATAAGTGTGCCCATGTTGTAGAGCTCGAAAAACTGATTAAAAAAATGTCTGGGATCGTTTTGCTACGACCAACCGTTACGGAGATATCGGCGATCAAAAGGTTTGATGACGTCACAGACCCGTCCCCCCAAAAAATTTGACCCAAATTTTTTGTAACCCCATCGCCTGTATCGTGGACCCCCAAAAACGTCAGTTATCCCTATTGATTACCGAGACATTTTTCCCTAAACGTCGCGTTTTATTTGGGTCTCAATGGAATGGTTTCACACTGACGTCGCACAAAATAAAATGAAATAATGACTCTCACAACTCAATCTGCCATTTTGCGTGACAGACAAACAGACAAACAGAGAGGCGTCTGATCTGTGCTGTGTATGGAGACTATTTGAATTTTGAATTGAATAGAGCTTATCGGAAATTACGTCACGGCAGATCTTGCCTCGTTTCAATTGTTTTTAATTACTTACGTAATTAAGAATTATAAAAAAAGTTCGTGTAAGGTTTCCTCTCGGGTACCATTTCTTTTCAAAAACACAAACACAAATGCCACTATTATATGGGTTGAAAGTGAGGTAAGATCTGCTCTGACGTATTTTCCGAAAAGGTCTATTGAACTATCTAATGATCAAAATGCGTGAAGGTTGGAAGGTCTGCCTCTGGGGTGTAATCTGTTGTTTTTGCAGGGTTTTTTAATGTTTGGAAGGCATAATTTGCTGCATTATGCACTCTTATTTCTAACTTTTATAATCTACTAGTATCCCGTGTAAAAAATTTTTACGGGTTTTAATTCTGAAAGTGACGTCTCAAAAATGGTTTCGAAAAATTAAATCACAGCATGACGAACAGAAAGGGTATCAGTGCTGTAAGTACTTTAAACTTTAGATATAGGAGCGCAGAACAGTCGTTTTACTTGGAAGATCTTAAACCCATCAAAAATAAAAATACGCGCTGCGTGTGCATCGGCTTTCTTCACTTCAAATGTATCGATTGAAGATGCAATGCAATGGTTGCCCGTGATGAAAAATCTAACGTCAATACGAAAAAAAACCCACTTCTCACCCTTTTAATTTTTAATTAAGAAACTCTAGGTATTCCAGCTAAAGCATTTTTAGTTCACTATCAACACTGGAGTTATGAACAGAAAAACTTTTTAATCGGAAGATCTGACACACATCAAAATATTCATAATATATCTTTCATGATAGTAGTAAAAATAAATTGTGCGTCAGGAAAACAACAAAAATGCTGGATAATTAAACTGTGTTCTAACTAAATAGATCTATAATATTTTAACTTTGGTTTAACTTCAAACAAAGAGAATATACCTATCCATACTAATTCACATCATCGTGTTAGTAAACAACAACATCTTCTGCAGCCATTTTCAAACACTTATAAACTCTTTACTTTCCATATTTCATATCTGTAAACAAAATAATAGTACTTTAAACTACTACTAATTTAAACTACTACTTTCCAGCACACTTTCCTACTGTAAACATATACTTAAAACACTTTTTTCTGCTATTTCTTTTCAACTGAAATTACGCTACCATATTTATACACTGAAAAACATAAAACTACTTTCTTCGTTTGGAAAAATTGGTTTTATGCTTATGTGAGGTAACTTTCTCTATTTTGCAGAAGATTTTCTACTATAAACGTACACTAAATACCTCTGTAAACTTTCTTTTCTTTCCAGTAAGTGTAGTAAACCTTTCACCTTTCACCTTCGTCTGCTTCGTGCTAAACTGTCTGTAGACTAACAACGGATTTACTCCGTCGGCAACCAATCAAAACGGCGAAAAAATAATTTCTTGCGTTTTGATTGGCTTAAAAATAACTGACGTTAGATGCCCCGTGCTATTATACTAATCGTGAATGTGTCTTGCGTGGTCGAACTGCCGCTATATGACCACGATTAAGAAGATTTTGACCGTTAAAAAAAACAAAAACAAACACTCTCTAAGTTAAATGTGTTGCACACGATTGCGGATTATTATAAGTAGATAAGAACAATAATGAAATATAGCTTTCCACAACTTTTTTCTAAAGTTTATGAGCATATACACACATGTTTCTTGCTGTCTTATCCAATATCTAAAAAAAAACTGAAAAACCGAATTTCAGCACACCCCAAATTTTCTTCTAAAACAAAACTTTGTAAAAAAAACTTCATTTTGTCTGCTGCTCGCGTTCGAATTCGTATCATTTATTTTCATGCAATTCAATGACTTCCAGAAAAGGTTTTTAAGCTGCATTGTACGGTGACCGATAAGGGACATGGTAAAACAAATTTTAAATTAAGAAATAAACTATAAAATCGAGAAATAAAATTCACCAATTAAGTAATAAAAATCAGTGAACAAAGAAATAAAATTCACAATCAAAATACAAAATGGAAAATTAAGAAAAAAAATTAAATCATCAAAATATCAAAATAAAAGAACATCGACAGAAAATTGATTACGAAACAAGAATATGAAATTCGAAGTCAAAAATTTAATGTTATGGAAGAAGAAAATAAAACCGGAGTTTCCCTCGGCTACGTGAGATTGTTGGCGCGCAAACAGACAACAAACAAGGAGGAAGTGCGTTTCTGTTGCTCGTTGTGGTAAGGCTCGATAGAAGTGACACATTTTGTCGCCATTGTGGAACTCGAAAAAAAGTTCAAACTGATTCCGTTCCGCTTTTGAAACTTGTAACAGAGAAGGAGATTATCACAAGTTATTTTTTAAGTGGATTTCGTTACGAAGCAATCGTAATGTTTTTACAGCAGTATCATAACATCACAATGAGTCTACGAACCCGGAGGCTTGTTTCGTATAATTTAAAACGAAGAAATATGATTTATTCGGAATCATGCTTAAAGCAAATAATTTCTGATGAAATTCGAGGACCAGATTCTCTTCGTGGTTATCGTGGCATGTGGCATACTCTCAGAGCATCGTATGGCATTGTAGTCGCTCGTGACGTAGTTATGAGGCTTTTGAGAGAGGTTGACCTTGATGGTGCCGAAATTTGTAGATCAAGACGCCTCAGAAGAGGTACTTATTCCTCCTTGGGACCTAATCAATGCTGGCATATTGACGGCCACGATAAATTGAAGCCATATGGCTTTCCTATTCATGGATGTGTTGATGGCTTCTCAAGGCGGCTTATATGGCTAAAGGTTACCAGGTCAAATAATGATCCACACGTTCCTGTGTATCTATATGTAGAGGCACTTCAAAGTTTAGGAGTCTGCCCGAAGCTTATTCAAACGACTGTGGGACAGAAAATGGGATAATGGCATCAATGCAATGCGCTCTGCTTGATAATGTGGGAGCTCATAGGTTTGGTTCATCACCATCTAATCAAAGGATAGAAAACTGGTGGTCACACGGTAAAAGAGTTTTTACAACATGGTTGATAAATTTTTTTAAAGATATGGTTGATGTTGATGAAGCTCATTTTGGGTAATCATTGTCATATGGAGTGTGCTTGGTTTATATTTTCGCCTTTAATACAGAAAGAACTAGATGAAGTAAAGCTGTTATGGAATACACATTATATTCGACGTTCTAGGGATGATACCATTTCTGGGCGCCCAGACGAGCTCTATTTTATTCCTAACCTACCGGTCACGAGAATCATGGAATATCCGTAACGAATGACGACGTTAAAAAGTTACTAGACCAAATTGACGTGACCAGTGTTGCAGAAAAAGCAATGAATCAGATGGATGATGAATTAAAGGACTATTTTCTGTATGTTATACAAAATTTAAGAAAGGAATATCCTCCACTAGACTGGACAAGTGCTCAAGAGCTATTCTTTGAAATAATAAACACAGCCAGTTGAATTATTGGAAAAGAAATCACTTGTGGATCATAATATTTTAAATATGTATTGTATATTCTGGCTCCAAGCCAGCTCTGAGGGAAAAAGAAAGCCCAAAGAACCTGGAACTCAGGCTAGTTCTGTTAATGATGTAAATTTTATACATTTAAAGAAATACATTATTTTGAAACTGCTTTAGGTTTAAATGGCTCACTTCAAAGTCTACATGAAATCTTATTATCAAATGAGAAAGCTATGACTTGAGAACTAAAGCGACTGTGTTTTCAAAGAAATATCAATACAAACATAATGCAACGTAATGTAACCATAACCAACAAAATGAAATAATTGATCGCTCAAATCCTTTTAGCTAAAATTAGATAGTAAAATTAGAAAACTAGAAACTTGACCATACTGGGAGCGTTTGCGAATTCCATACATTGCATGGATTGTAGACAACACTTGCAACCATAAAATACTGAGCTTATGGATATGCACTGTTTAACAAAAGAAAGCAAATCTTGCATGAAAATAAAGAGAAATGTTACAAATGGCAAACAAAAGTTATGAATCATCAGTTATCAATCATGTTGACACAAATTAACAAAATCACTTTGTATTTTTTTTTTTTTAAATTCAGGCTTTACCAAATCCTGGTGATTCAATGATATCATCACTAAGGTTCTTCCCAAATGAAATACTGTCTGTCACATATCGTTCATTTAATGGAAATGTTGTTGTGAAATTACAAGTATTTACAGCCACACGCATTCCATGCCAGTTCTCAGTTCGTTCATCTCTGTCAAAATGCAGAAAGTTGATTTTTCCTTTACCAATGATGCTATATGTCACATACTTTTAACCAGTGCAAAATCTCAAGAAATCTTCAAGTGACAATGTTTTGTTACATTTATTTTACTTCCCATCATCATCCAGCTCAATCACATTACAAGGTTCAGCTTCTTTAGCATGCAAAGACTCAATAAAATTTGTTAAGTTATAATAGACATCCTCTTCTTTTTCTTTCAAGGTAGTTTCTGTAGAATATTTTGTGTTGCCAAAATAACTTAATACATCTGCTACGGATGGTGATGATGCTCTTGCTAATTCACACCTCGCATCATCTGGATGCAACTTACAAATATCACGAACACCAAGTATATCCATGCCTTTTTTAACTTCAGCAATTTCTTCCATACAAGAAGAGAAGCAAACATGCCTCACAATGTCGTTCACTAATTTTTCTTTGGTGTCAATTGGGTAACACCTATGTCAAATCTTTCAGGAAAATTATTCCTGAAAAAATTCCTGAAAGCTTTTCTTGCAATTCTAAATCTGGAACACTTGATATGTCAGGTAAAACAAACTCTTGATCTAATAAATGTGATACAACTGTTGCCATGAAACATCTATGACCAGGGCAACCGAACACTAACGCCAAACCAATAAGATGCCCAAATCTCATAAAGTCACCATTTGCCAGCTTATGTAAGTCATGTATAAAAGTTAGTTGTTGATTACCTTGCATTAAATATTGCTGAGCATCTTCAAAAATACATGAAAAGAACTCCCGAGATAGTCCTCCTGCATCAACACCTTCTTCATTAATAAATTCTACATGAAATGGCTTTATTCCATCCTTAAACAATCTCTTTAGTTTCTGGTTGGCATCTTGCCATATTTTTCTTCTTCTCAAACTGATAAGAGTAGAGTCACTGGCAGCAAAAATGTCCTTAATATTACCTAACTTTTCAGAAAATGTTAAATCTTTTTCAGCCAGCCCTTTACTTTTGTTTCTTGCAGACGAAGGTACTTCACTTTCAACATTGTTAAGACAATCTTTATTTTCACTCAGTGCTTTAGTTGTTGCTGGACAACTGGTACACACATCCAGATCATCAGGTTCATCAAAAAGAATGTCACTTTTTGGCAATGGTCTGAAAGTTTCTTTGTCAATATCATCTGAGTCATATGCATTATACAAACCGGCCGGAGTCAAGTTAAATGTCAACTGAGAGTAAGGTTTGCAAATTTCCTCTTTATATTTGTCTAGTGTGAAAAACCTGCACTGATCACCAGGTATTCCTGGCAAATATACAACTTCCTTCCCATCTGGATATAACAGAACATAATCATCTTCTGCACAAAATAACTGATCGTGAGATGCATGCTTGTTCACTGCTGCCAACTTGATCGTAGATGAACTGGCAGTCGATTCGATTCTTATCGGCAATTTCTTCCCACGTATAGGCTTCCATAAGCCAAAATCATCAGGATTCATTAATCCAACATTTTTTAACAAATTTTAATAAATAAATAACTATATTTTGCTCTACTTCGTATCGAGCACTGTCCTTAATACTCTTCACCTACATGTTTTAATATTAATCCAACATTTACTAATACCATTTGTTTCTTAGGCTCCTGACTAGCTTTTGACGATGAAGTTGACATTGTGGTTGCTGCTGGTCGTTTATGTTTAAAATGAGTAGCTCTTTCAGCACTTTTCCGCTGACGATATTCTTCTAAATTCATTACTCCTGATGAAGAAGAAGTTCTCGGTTTATCTGGTCTCTTAGCTTCACCACAGCAGGCACAAAACGGATCAAACTGTTCTAACTTGAAGCCACACTTTCGGCAGTGACTCATGCCCGCCATTTTAAAATGTTGCTCAAACGTGCTCTCCGAATAGGTAAAAATGCCGGCTTACCGATCTTTAAACTTTTTTCTTGGTTGTTGAACAAAATTTTGTTGCAAGTAAATAAATATTCACAGATTTGATTTTATTTTCACTATTTCTTTATTGTTTTTGTCTTTCTTATATTCTTTATCCGATTGAATTTTTCTTTTGTTACTTTTTAACTTTTATTTCTTGATTTTAAATTTTAATCCTTTATTTAAACTTATTTTTACCATGGCCCGTACCGGCCACCATAACATTGTCATTGTGCAACCAAATTATATCAATCAATAAAAGGAGATTTTGTAGCGCCGCAGTCAATATTTTTTCAAAGAGAAGAAAATTTTGAAGATTTTTGTATACATGTTTTTTTTAATAAGCATAACGTTTTTAAGCATATCGAGACCTGAATTTGGTGAAAAAATAAGCATACCATAAGCATATTAGTGAGCTTTGGTCATTGCGGTGTTTATGTGGAAAAATTATTTTTTCTCTCCAGTTTGTCCAAACAAAACTTTTAACTGCTAGTACAGTATCTCCTGTGTTTATTAATATAATTTAGTCATTTTAAGATTTTCAAGATCATTTCAAATTTCCATTAGAAAATATGTCGTTTCTAAATAAGTCTCTTAAATACTAAGTTGTAGAAAAAACAAATTTCAAAATTTTCGAGAAAATAAGCATATCACAAGCATAATTCGAGCTTAATTCAAAAATATAACTAAGCATAACTGAGCCTGTTTTCCAAAAAATGATATGCTTATAAAAAAACATGTATTTGAAACATTTAAGGTGGGGTGGTAGAAACTATGATCATGTGCTGTGTTGTGAGACTTGCTTATGTCAATTAAATTGAACAAACTTGTTGAAAGTTCTTTTAACCAATCCCATGCAAAATTTGCAGCAGAAACTGGTAACCGATACATACTTGTAATCTGTTATGCTAGCTATCAGTAGGTCATTTGTTATTTATATATTTGGTTTTATTGTGAATGAAAGGTAACCTTTACAAACCATTGAACAAGGGTAAATCAGATTTGCCAGATAATGTTTCCATGCCAGATTAAAATAAAATTTATCTTAATAATGAATATAGCTTCCTAGATAAGTTAGGAGTACCTCTGGCTCTGCTGATGTTTTCATCAGTTAATGCTAGTTATAAACACAATGGCATTTTTTTTTACATCAAAAGTGTTTATGTTGCTAAATTCTATAAAACAGTAAATATTTATTTGCTTTGTACAGTAGAATAGTCTAGAGTACCGTATTTCCTCTAATAAACGCCGCCCTCTATCAAACGCTACACATATAGCCGAACATTTTTAATAAACGCCGCCCTCTATTAAACGCAGCATCCAAAAATTTGAATTTGTAATAAACGCCGCGGCGTTTATTAGAGGAAATACGGTATCTGAAAAAGCAGAGTAAGTTATTATGTGAAATTAAGGAAACTTCTATCTTTTCTAGAACTATGAACTTTTGAAAGTACACATACAGAAATTATAAATGTTGTTGATCTTAACTATTTAAAATGTATAACTGGCTTGTTTTGATTATAATATTTGATAAATTTCGATTACACAACTCATGATGTACTCTGTATCTAAACTAGATGCTCTTACTGAATGAAATGAAGTCATTTTGTGTTATATAAGAGTAATTTCATGCGACATTTTGAGTTCATCAAATTTTTTGCAGGAAAGTGTTATAAAAATGTTTGAAAGAACGAGGCGTGATGTAATTTTATGCTCGCTCACTGACCCAAGCAAATTTAACAAGGTTTTCACCATGAAGTTTTAATGAACTCAATTTGTCACATGAACTGTATGATAAATAATAATTGTAAAAGCAGTGATGATGTGTGTGTTATGCCAAATTTTTACAGCCCCTATGAAGAAATTTTCTGCATTGCATCAGTGAAAATGGAAAATAGGAAAAATTTGTAATCAATTTTTATGAAAATTAGCATTCTATTTTTTAGATGTCAAACCAGATAAAACCAGATAAAACTGTTCCTCATATATATAATATATATAATCTTTTCATTTAAAATGAATTTATATGTAGACAGGTGAGGTATTATGAGGTTTTGATAATTGTTTGATTATATAAAAGTTTTGTACATCAATTATGTTTTGTTCCAATGAATTTTGATAAGGTATATACCTGTCTGTGTTTTTTTTTTAACTAAAATCCTTTTTAATCAGTTAAAGGGATTCCTGTATCCAAAATGATATTTACAAAAATGATAAAGTTGTTTAACAAGTATCTTTTCAGTATTACATAATTGTCTCTAGTTGCCGAGATATCACATTTTTTAGATGTTAAATTTAAATTATACAGTGCATATTCATGACGTAGTAACCAACACTTCTTATTGCAACAACTGAAGATACGATTAGTATTACATCTTTATAATTTACTAAGGAGTAAGGGCTTCCACTCTGAGTTGATTGACAGAAGAATGAAGTGTAGTATTTACTAATTCAGAAGTAACAAGCATCAACAAAATACTATCTTATTACATCATAATTATGCATTGCATAATTTGATGATTTTTTAAAAAGAAATATCACCCCAAGGAAACAGAATTTCCAAAAAACTGCAAAAAGACTTCATAAACAACTTTTTTTGTAACATCACAAAAATTTTGACGCCAGAATATCATCAATCGCCCTCATTTTAGTTATCACTGCATTCAAAGTATATTCGGTTGATAAACCATAGTTTCCTCCAAAAAACGAAGGTTACGAATACCCTGACTGATGGCGATAATATAAATTACGCATAAATTGAATTAAGATTTACAATCGTGTTTGTGCCATGAGGCTCTTGTTATGATTATAAAAAACAAGCGACTGTGAACTATGTACCCAGCTAGTAAAAATATTCGATTGTCAGCCTCTGCTTCCCATTTGTTTGTTTAAGCTTAGTTCCTACTGTTCCTACTTATTCGTTCAGTGGGAACAGAATAACTTCTTTGTTTATTCGGCAAAGAACGCATATTTATAAGTTCGTCGCTTCTCATGAATATCAAAATTTTTCCTTTTTCATGAAAAGCAACGAACTTATTTTTAGTGATCCTGTGATCAGAAATCTAACATCAAAGAAAAGCACCGCATAGCAAGATAAAAGAATCTTTAGTTTCTGAAAATTTCAGTATCTTATTTTAGTATTTCACTAATTTTCGTGTAAATTTTTTCAGTTTCCACTTCCTAAGTAACTACTTTAACGCTTCAGTGCGTTGCGTGTGTTGTTTTCAAATTGCGTTAAATTTAGCTACGATGCCAAAAAACTATACGATGACCTCTTTCCAATCGAGGTTCAAATGTACCCTAGTATTTATGACAAGGCTGATGGTGGTCATAAGGAAAAAGATCGTATACAAAACGCCTGAAATTTCGCTTCGATCTCCTTTCTTTTCGTCTTTGCAAAATCAAGTTTAAAGGTGCAAAAAGCTGTCTGCTCTTGCTGCATCCATAGTGACCTGGTTACTGATTTTTTTTCGTGTCTTATCATTATACGTTATTTGCAATGGAAACAGAAAAGCGACGAACTTGGGAGCCAATAAACGCGGAATTTATAAGAAAATAAGCGCTGAACTTATTTTCGTCAGTGGGAACTAGGCTTTAAAGATCATGATTTCAAATACGGTAGCCTTAATGTCAATGTTGTTAATGAATCTTTTGTAGGAAGCAGAAACGATTATGAAGGCAGCGGATATCAGCTGGAAATGGAACGATGATGGTAGTCTCAGCATATGGAATATTTTGCCAGCAGTTCGACCACATCCAGTTTCTGGTGAAACGATATGGTTCAATCAAATTCAAGCGAATCACTGCTCATATTACAAGGCACACCCCAATGTAAGGGTTTTTCAAGACTATCTGTAAAACCTGTGTTGAAACTTTTACTTCAATGTTGTTCTTGATTGTTTGTTGTTAGTACGTCTCCAAGCAGCATTTGCAACCACATGAGTATCACTACCACTGCACTTATGGTGATGGACAGGAAATTGAAGATGAAGTAGTCGATCATGTGCGATCGACAATCTGGAATTGTGCTGTGCCGCTCAAATTGGAAAGGGGAGATGTTATTCTACTAGATAACTTTCTATGCATGCATTCAAGAATGGGTTATACTGGCAATCGTCGTATTTTCGTCCAGTTAATTGAATAGGTTAAAGTCTACACACTTTAAAACAGCTCTATTGATTATGACACACCTGCTTTAAAGGAACTAAATTTTGCGTGAATTTAATTTCATGATACGTAGGCACATTTTTAATTTTGGCGGGAATTAAATTTCCGAGATAGCCAGATGAGCGAAAGTTTGTGGGAATTTAATTTCGCGCGTTTTTTTTTTTTTTTTTTTTTTTTTTTTTTTTTTTTTTTTTGACTTAACTCCCAAAAGAAATTTTCAATCAAGGAATAAGAGAAAATCGCAAGAAAGACCTCCTAAACCGTTAATATTTAGTTCCGGCAAAATTTAGTTCCTTTAAAGAATAACACAGATCATTTACTGATTAAATTTTTTTTATTGGCTTAATGAGAAGTTTTGCTACCATGCAATCCAATGGGTTATTTTCACTAATTTTTAACTTAAATAGAATAAAACATTCTACTTTCATGACTGAAGATGATAATATATCGAAAAGATTTTGCTTAATTTTAAAGATTTGTCGTCTTGTTTTATTATATATTATATATGCTAGGCGCCAAGGCGGCGTCGCTCGCCGCCCATGTTCAGCCTGCGTTGACTTCACGAAAAATAAAATTAAGGAATTGGCAACTGAAAGTGCACCCATATTGTAGAGCTCGAAAAGCTGATCAAAAAAATGTATGGGATCATTTTGCTACGATCAACCGTTACAGAGATGTCATTGATCAAAGATTTTGATGACGTCACACGCCCCTCCCCCCAAAACAATTCGGCCCAATTTTTTTGTCACCCTATCGCTTATATCGCGGACCCCAAAAAACGTCAGTTATCCCTATTAGTTCCGGAGATAATTTTCCCTAAACGTCACGTTCGATTGGGGATGCAATGCATAGGTTTCGAACTGACGTCGGACACAAGAAAAGAATTAATCTCTCTCACAACTCAATCTACCATTTTGCGTGACTTACGGACAAACAAACAAACAAACGGAGAATTGGCTATTAATATATAGACTAGCCGCCAAGGCGGCGTCGCTCCCCGCCCATGTCCACCTGCTCTGTATCACTGTACCAATAAACGTCAAATTTCCTTATAAACGGCTTGTACAACTTGTGTTCAACCAGAAGCAGATTCGAAGTCACAACCTCTGGTAAAACCAATCTTTTATCAGTGTAACAATACACTCAAAACGTAGAGAGCGAAAACTTCAACTTTTTATTAGCTTTTGGTTTAAAAAAGTTACGCGCTCTAACATGGGTGCTATCAAACGTAATGGGGAAATGGTTTCTCTTCTTAAAAAGATCACACGGGAGGAGAGAAAAATGCACGTGCTAAATGAATGAAGTGAATTAAAAACGTTCGATCAGATTAAAATAGATTAAAAGAAATCGATTAAAAGAAATTAAGACAACTATTAAGACAAAAGCAAAAACATATTTTGTTTCATGATACGCTTTTTTTACCTATCGGTTTTTAAACATTTTGATTGCTCGAAAAAAAGTTCACCCGTCTCAGACAGTCAGGCAAGCATTAGGATACACTGGCAAACCGCACATGCTGCCACGTCTGCCACTGCTGTTTTTTGTCCAAAATGTTTAATCAGTTAGTTTCTTCGTATTTAGTTGATGTATTGTTTTCAAAGCCAAGTCAACGGTGGTCCTTGGAATATACTAACAATAGTAATAAAAACAAAACGTTATCTCTATTGGTTCACCAGCCAAAAAAAGTCATGTTCGATTGGGGTTGCAATGTATTTGTTTCGAACTCACGTCGCACACAAAAAAAGAAATAATTTCGCTCACAACTCAATCTACCATTTTGCGTGACTTACAAACAAACAAACAAACAAACAAACAATCAGACAGAGAATCGGCTATTAACTGTCATACATAATTTAAAACAATTTTTAACTTGATTCTTTCTTTTTCTTTTCGTTTTCATTTTGTTTTAAATTTACTTTTTTCTTTTAAATATTGATTCATATTTTTCTCACAATTTTTCTCTTTTTTTTGCGTTTTCGTCATTGTGAGGGAGTGTTCATACTGAGAAAATCAACATGAACAAGTGGGCTGGCTTGGTTACGGGCAAAGGGTTAGGTGAAATGTTGCGATGTAAACACTTCAGTCCTGTTAGCAAGATGCGAAATTACCAACCAACTATCAACTCTTTAACTGGGAGAAGCTCAGTTTATGAATCCGGCAGATGTAATACGAGTTTTTCAAATTTCCTGATTATTTGAGTATCACTGACGTTTCACTTGTCTCAAGATATCTGTTTTTAAGCAGTCCCATCTCGATTAGTATATTGAAAGCTTTCGAATAATTTACTTTCTAAAATGGTAAATCGAGTAAATGTAAACAGATTTAATCTGAACAAGGAAGCTTTGGAAGTCAATGAGTTTTTCTGAAAGACTGTTTTTTCATTCCCTTATTTATATACCTTATGAAGAAGGCAGCTTTTATAGATATACATTGGGTTACTATTTTTTCGAAAATGCTTCAGAAATTCGATTTACTCTCCAACAAATGTTGATTCTGGAGACATTGATGGATAAAAAACTTGTGATTTATGCACTTATATATTTATTCGACTTTAGCAGAATTATGTTTTAACGTTTCATCGTTTTCTAGCAGGTAACATAATAAATATAAACAATATTCAGGTAGAAAAAGGGAAAGGTTATTGAAGTAAAAAATTCATTTCACAAGGAGTGCATAAGAAAAAGGAAATTGATGCTTGTGAACATAGATAATTCATAAAGTATTGGCAGAAATTTGTGACTATTATCAAGGACGAAACCGTTGAAGAAGTAATCATTTCTGAAGTACATTGTTTATGTAGAGAATGTTGAGGAGGAAACTGTTGAAGAATTAACAATCTCTGAAGATACAGATGTAGCGTGTTAATTAGGATGTATCAAATTCTATGACAATTCCTCACAATAATGCTGTGTTTTTGGTGAAGGTTTTGAAGATACACTGGAGTCTTGTTATGATTCGTAGTCTTTTCACATCGCAGTGTAATCTTGGAACAAGGTTTGGAATGAAAAATCATAGATACTTTGAAACAGTTTACTGTGTCATTATATATAATTTACAAAGTTTGTTACTCCATGCATAAACCCAATTGAAACTCCGGATTAATAAGTTTATAACAAGAAGCCGCTTGGCTTGAAGACTTCTCAAAACTACAACGTTGCCAGGGGCGGATCTAGGATTTTTTAAGGGTTAGGCAAATTTTTTTTGCCAAACACACATAAGGGCGCAATCGATGAAATTTACGCCAGTTTACGCCCAATCTAATACATACTTTTCGAAATGTAAAAAATATAAACTCGAATTCATTCGTCCTAACGTAAGAAGGAGTGTTATAATGCAAGCCTGTATTGTTGCACTAATGGAATAAGGGAAATAAACAAAAGAAAACTAATTGAGTATGAATGGAATGTATTGAACTACTTTATGTAGGCCAAAATAATATTTTCTGCCAGGTTGGAGGTTAAGTAAATAACCAATAAATTCATCTGTTATCTTCTTCATTTTCTTGATTGCTTGTACATGAACAGGAAGAATCCATCAAATGAAAACATACTTGTAATGAATCAAATAAATAAATTTTCTATCACCTATACCATGATAGATTGGAGCACTCAGATAAATACATGATATTTCATCTATGTACTGGTCAAGATGGTCAGATAGAAAGAAAAGAAAAGAAATTATGTTAAGAAATAGAGTAAAATGACCAAAATCAAAGTTACAGACAAGCTCCTTGATCATTATCCGGCAGCAAAATAAAAACAGATTTTTGCACTAGGCGTTCATCAAATCAAATAGTATACCCTACTCTAAAAATGATCCATGGTTAAATAATTAATGTCAACCACAATATAGTAAAAGATGGTGACAAGTCCAAGAACCTATATATAAAACTACACAACAGCAGATAAATTATGTACTGCTTCCTCTTAAATAAGAGCTACAACATTTTTTCCAGAATTTAATGTAGCATAGGAAGCAAGAAGTCAAACTAAAACATTATGTAATTACCTTTTTCAAAAGATGTATAATTATGTATAAGAATAAGATTTTTATTCTTTGTTTATATATGTGTATAAACTCTCAATATATTATAACTTCATTTTCTTATCACTCACGCCCTTTCTCTCTATAAATTAAAAAGATATAGTATTAATGATAACTTGCGATGAGAAGTTTAAACTATACACTATCTTATTATACAGTGGCGGATCCAGAGGTATGTTGAAATTTGTGTAGGAGAGTATTAGCAATCTAACCATAAAAGAAAAGCGTCCAAATAATCCCATTGGTAATATAAATTGAATTCACAAATTATGTTAATGCTCTCCTACACAAATTTCGACATACCTCTAGATCCACCACTGTTATATACATCATAAAATATGCATTTCATAAAGTGAATGTAAGATTTCGAAAATTAAATATACATATATATCTCAGAAACTGGAAGTAAGTAATACTAACAAGAGGCTTTTTGATCTCTATCATATTGGTTCATATCATTTTGGACACAGGATCCTTTTAAAGTTCTTTAATTCAAAACCAGACAGTCATCTCGAACCAAGAAAAATTATACTGAACTGTACAAATAAGTTACCAGGTAGAGATACTGGTGCTAAAAAAACCATGCAGCTGCCTACGCAAAACAACTCAGAAAAATAACAATGACTTTGTGTATTATAAACTCAGTCATTCAAACGTAACTCCATAACATTTACAGATGCATTTTTGGTTAACAGAAACAGATACCAAAAATATTTATATACAACATTAATCAATAAAGAATAGGCTTCGGTTCAGTTGACACAAACAAACTTATTATACATAGCTGAGCTAATAATTAACTGTCAACGAATTATGGTGCTAATAATCCATGCTAATCGTTTATATTACATAAAATAATAAAACACTTGCTTTAAAGCAGCCACAATGTTTTCATTTCGCAAAAGCAAAAGAAGAGACATAACTCGAAAAAAATGCTTTTCCTAGATTTTGAAGTCAGTTTTCAACAGATGTATTAAGTGAATTCAAAATTTCCTAATTAATACTTCATTATTGCTATCAAAAGCTGCAACGATGTTTTGTAGCGAATCCATGTTGAACTGGGTCTAATTCGAAGGTCCCCACGGTCGTTTTGTGCAGATTTGGTGACCATTCATTCAATAAAGTGTGTAAACCCATGGTTGTACCTTAGGCAAATTTTCTTCTGGTTCATTCATTTAAAGTGTGTAAACCCATGGCTCCTTAGGCAAATTTTCTTCCAGTTCATTCATTAAAGTGTGTAAACCCGGGGCTCCTTAGGCAAATTTTCTTCGCCTAAGGTGAGCGTTAGGCACTAGTCTGTGTTGTCAATGTGACTATGAGAAGGCGTTCTCGGGGCAGAGATCACTACCTATAAACTCAAGCTGTAAAAAACATTAATTTTTAACATCATGGCGCGCGCCGCGCCTCGCCGGGGAGAATAATAATCCTATTTGGGAAAGAAAGGATCGGGCGGATTGGATGCGGGAATCTTGATATTTTCGATTATTTTCTGATTATTGTAATACAATACCTTTTTCATACAATTTCATGAAAAACATTATTTAATTAAAACTGATTTTGGGTTAGGCATTTGCCTAAGTTGCCTAACCCTGGATCCGCCCCTGGTTGCCGAATTACCAAATTATGTTCAAATCTAATAAAATGACTGGCAAATTCAAAATCAGCACCTTTCAAATGTGATCCGTGCAAAATTTCATGAAAATTGAAGAACTTTCGAAATTTGGTCCAAATTTGGCCTAATATGGCCAATTTTAGTCAAACCTGTCAATATCATTGTTAAATTCGAAATCAGCACCTATTAAATGTGATCCGTGCAAATTTTTGCGAAAATTGAAGAACTTCCGAAATTTGGTCCTAATTTGGCCTAAATTGGCCAATTTTAGTCAAACCTGACAAAATCATTGCCAAATTTGAAATAAGCACTTTTCAAATGTGATCCGTGCAAATTTTCATGAAAATTGAAGAACTTTCGAAATTTGGTCCAAATTTGGCCTAAATTGACCAATTTTAGTCAAACCTGGCAAAATCATTGTCAAATTCGAAGTCAGCACCTTTCAATTGTGCTCTGTGCAAATTTTCATGAAAATTGGTCAACTGGAAGTCCTAATTTGCCCAAATTTGCGAATTCGGCAACGATGTCATGTAAACGCTGCACGAAAACGTTCATAACTTGGAGGAGTAGTAGTAGTAATAGGAGGAGAAACCACGGGTATTTTAAATACTTTACTCCACCACGGGTGTCCTAAAGTCAATAATTCACGCACAGCTACGCACAGATTTTCTGGGTTTTTTTTACACAACTAATAAACTTTTTATTCAAAAACTCACCCTCGTGTATGGCTGCTTTTTCTTGAAAAGGAAATGAAAACTCTTATGATACTATTTGCTATTAGTATCACATGCTCAAACTTATTTTTCATCTGGTCTGTTTCTCCCAGTTTTGCAGCCGAGCGGCTTCTTGTTTATTTATCAAATCGTAAAATAGTATATTTCTGGTATTGGAAATTTTGAAACCTGCAATCCTTCCAGACCGACTCAGTACAAGTACCTTACTACCATTACTACATTTCAGACTATGTTGCAAGAGTACATTTTCTCTTACTCCTGAAGAGTGGCAACAACTAGTACTTGTCTGTAAAGTTATGAAGTTCACCATTATCACGGTGCTTACCAGAAGTTTGAAATACGTGAAATTGAAAGCTTATCTTCTTGAATTATCTCTCTAATCCATCATACAACTACCACAATTATCTCTCTAATGCATCATGCGACTACCACAATAGACCGACTCAGTACAAATACCTTATTACCACAAGAATAACTTGAACATTTCAGACTATGATGGAAGAGTACATTTTCTCTTACTCCTGAAGAATGGCAACAACTAACACTTGTCAGTAAAGTCACGAAGTTAATAAGAAATTGGAAGCTTACCTTTTTCAATTATCTCCCTAATACATCACAATTGCCACAATACAATGAGTGAAATCATTAGAAATACCTCAATGGAAAAAGCGTTTGACGAACGAAACTGATATTCTCTTTGACAATAGTGAACTCTTAGGCAAACCTCGCGGCAAGTAATTACAACACAACATGATGGAAGTTGTGTGGGATATTATGGAGATAATTGAATTAAGGGGACTGTCAATTAGTAAGTTCATTTCTGAACACCATCTCATGCCGTTTGACTTTTGGTACTACTTCTCTTGCGAAACACGATATGAACAGAATTTCTGAAGTTTTTTCCGACGAAACCGTGGAACACAGGATTGATGACAGTCTTACAAACGCCCGCAAAGAGGGCGTACCATTTCCATTTTTGGCGTCGCAGCTCACCATCAAACGTGGGTGGGAAATATCTTACGACACTTAACAGCCAGTACAAACCAAAAGGACAGTGCGTGACGAACCAGGTGAAGATTAACCCTCCAAGCATCACTGCCACTCTTCTTCGGTATTTCTGTCGAGCGATGTGGGAAGGATTCTGCTGTTTCTTAAACAATTCTACCAATGTCAAAACGATGGTTAAAAACATCACTACAATTGCTATGAGAAGTACAATGATGTATAGGACGAAAACGTAAATGATTTTGAAGGGTCGACCCCATTTCCACATTCGCTTACATGACCCTTCTTCACTACTCCAAAATAATATGTTCGGGATATGAAGTAATAAGCCGAGGATCCAATCTGCAGCTATCAACCTCTTCAACAGCCTTCTTTTAAGACTCTTGTAGAATGGTTTTTTCACTGCGATGAATCGAGATGCTGACATAAAACACATGGTGTGAATCGCAACCAGCACGCCAACAAAAGCTAACCCATTCCCTTGCACAATACCGCAGATCACGTGTGAAACCGTTGAAGACGATTGGTTCAGATTTTCATGCATGTCGATAAGCGCATACGGTAACAAACCAAGTATGAAAACTATATCAGCTGCTGATAAGTTACACAGACACAAGTTAAAATTGTTTTTCTCCATTTTGCCATTCAGGTAGGTGATACAAACCAATAAGTTCACAACGAAGCCAGCCAACATTGTTACGAAAAATCCAATCAGAGTTAAGTTTCTAGAAACTGCATTTGAGAACAACAGTGCGTGTAGAGTGTGATTTTGAGCGTTATGAAAATCGTCCATTTTTCTTTCTCTATGAACTTGCGAGAAAATAAAGTTATAAGAAAATGTTCGGTCGATATCGTGGGATATGTTTTTTTTTTGTTTGTCTTTTTTGTGTTGCTGCAGCTGGTGTTTGGAAGTACTAATTTGTAACGAATGGAAAACAAAAGATCTTATTTAAATTTGATTGGGCAATATGTTTGTTTTTGGGTTTCATTATATGCAAAACTGAAAGGAATCTGCAACGTGATAGACGTGGTGTTATACCCATTTATGGTATAAAATCATTTCTATGTATATTCAATTAATGAAATCCTTTTACTTCGAAATGAATTTCGATAAAAAAAAATATCGTTCAAGACTCTTTTATTGATTCAAAAACCTTTTCACCAAAGTCGTTCAGGATCACGTGAATTTTATGATTGAGTGTTATGAGTATGTTTATGTGACAGGACTCGATCATTACATTCGGACGGTGAAAACACTTATAAAAGTATTTGTACAAATGAGGCTAAGCCCGAACCTTACCCTCACTAACCCAGACACATTTCACAAGGTTTACACCGTAAAGTTTAATGTTTGAATCCTGTCCCATAAACTGTATGTTATACAAGAATTTGGGTGGTGACGTAATCTATAGTAGAAAATAATGTCGTACTGTGGTTTCAATATAATGTAGAAAGTTACATTTTGATTTAGAAATTAATAATTGTAATAATTAAGCCTAAGAATGAAAAAGACATGCTGAAACCACGTCACTGAAATATTTTCTAATGTGACATTATTTTCTTATTACAGATCTTTGTATTCGTTGACATTTATTGCCGACGTGTCCGGTATTGCATTTCTTACCTCGACTTTCGTTGCTTTCATCCTTGCCGTAGTGCCGTTAAGTCTAATATGCAAAGCTTGTGGAAGCAAATCTCCCAGCCGGTACATTTGTTAAAAAAAATCACTGTGAAGGAGTGCATTTCTATAGAAATATACGCACAATTTTAAGCTAAATGCTCTTTGTCGTAGTGACTTTTGGACGAGTGAATCACATATGGTTGCTATGATTGTTTGTAATCGTGATAAATAATCATGAAATTGATGAATAACAAGCTGAAAGTACTGATGTATGGTTTAGCTGAGGTTGTTTTGCACAGCCTCCAAAATTATTTTGACACATGCTTTGTTGCCAATTAGAACTCCCAATACCATCGGTTATCGAGTCATTTGTCTTGATAGGTTATGTTTCGCAACTGTTCTCGTGCAACTGAAATCAATGCCATACCTTAATGGGATGAGTCATCAGGCTCGATTTGACAAACTAGATCTGTAGTAGAGAAAGTAACATCAATCGCGTTTTATGATCTGACCAATCGAGGTATTTTTGTTTTAGCTGCACGTATGTAGTCGCTCGCTATTACTGACTTTAACACTTTCGGAATTACTTTTTTGCAATTGGTGGCATTAACAGTATAAAAATCAGATCAATTATTGCAATTGTTGCTTTTTATAATGATAATCCAAAAGAAGAAATAAAATAACGAAAGTTTGGGAATTGAAACCCTCAATAACTGTTGTTGCGGAGTTTAGACAGGACACATTAGCCTAACAATCTGACATTCTGCCTAATGTTTATTTTCTCAATGAAATCTTGTAGAGGAGACCTCAAACTACCAAAATCTTCCAGGTGACTTTTTTGGAAATGCCTGTATGTCACGTGATTGATGACGTCATAATTCAGGGTCAGTAAAAAATTTATCTTCTCAAAAGTCATATTACTAGCATGTAGCTTTAGCTAAAATTGCCCCCGCGCTCAAGCATTAAAATTTGTACACACAACAAGCTATACATTGCAAGCCTATACAACGGAAACAAAAACAAACAAAACTTGTTACTTTTTGTTATCTCTTAGGCCTATGTCACACTGATGCTAATATACCTTTCAAAAAGTGTAAATAAGGCTTAACAAGTAATATCAGAAAGTATTTGCTACAAAAGAAATGTGTGAACTAAAACCATGGATACGTATTTTATAATCAAAATAAGTTTAAGATTTGTTAAAGAAATTCCGTAAGAACCAAAAGAAAAAACAAACAAACTCTTTCAAAAAACAAATTAAAGCGAAAAATCCATTAGAAATCTGCGTTTCAGACTTCGATTCGAAACAATAGTCAAAGTTTACATAAAATAGCAAGAAAAAAATATAAAAAGGTTTTATTGATCATGATCACACCAGGTTTGGAGGACAGAAAGAAGGAAAAATACAAAGAACGACAATTTGTAGGCTTTCTTGCATACACAGAAATCCAATTAAAATCTTTTTAAGGCATGATCCGCCAAAATTCAGTGCTTTGAATAAAATTTATTGATTGAAAGATTTAGAGCTAAAACATATACAAAAATAAAACGTATTGTTGGCAAAATTTCAGATTTCAAGCTGTGCTTCAAAATCCGTTCACTTCACTAAAACAACACAAACGCAATATGAAAAATGTCTAAGCAATTTTAGCATACGAACTAAATAACATAAATAAACATAAATAACATAGTATAATAGTATAGTAATAGTACAATAATAAATTAGGAAAAAAACATTCCCACCTACGGTACCATGCTTTGACATGGGTAAAAAGCAAATTCAGCTAATAATTGTATACTACCGTGTAACGTCAACACGAAAGTTGGAGGATGATGATGACGATGAATAACAAAATCGGAAACTGACATTCGCCTATATCGTAAAACTACTATGCCTCCTCGCTCGCTTACGCTCGATGCGGGGGCAATTACCTATCAATTGAAAGATCTTTTGAAATGGAACAAAAATTGAAAGGAAGGTAACCGCTCGTTCTATTAGTTACACAGACCCAGTTCGAAGGAAAACTCCGAACCAGGCGGGATTTGAACCCACGACCTAGGAATTCTAGTCCTATCGCTCTACCAACTGAGCTACCGGTTCATGGTATTCAATCCTCATTATCGATATGTAACTAGTGTTGCAGAGAAATCCATCTCCGACGTGATGTTATTGTGATTCGTGTTGGAATCCACCAACTACTACGATCACGAGTTATCACGAGATAACTTGGAGCATACGAGCATCGAATCAGTGATACAAGGTTTCGCTCCTTCATAGTATGAAAGGAAGGTAACCGCTCGTTCTATTAGTTACACAGACCCAGTTCGAAGGAAAACTATAATATTTGATAGATAGAAAGTTTTACCATCTTGTAGAGCTCGAAATTCTGAGCAAGAAAATGTATGGGACCATATGTCTATGACGCACCGTTACAGAGATATCGTCGATCAAAGATTTTGATGACGTCACACACCCGTCGCAAAAAAAATTTGGCCTAAATTTTTTCGTCACCCCATAACCTGTATCGCGGACCCCAAAAAACGTCAGTTATCCCTATTGGTTACCGGTATAATTTTCCCTAAACGTCGCATTCGATTAGGGTCTCAATACAATGGTTTCACACTGACGTCGCGAGAAATAATTTATGTGTGATCTTACATTGCTGACTCTCTTTCGCAGTTCACATCTACCATTTTGCGTGACTTACAAACAAACAAACAAACGAACCTTTCACTCCTCGACATGAGCAAAGCATTCGACAGTATACAGCGAAACACCTTGATCGAATTTCTACGAGATACTATTAGTAACGATGAGCTGCATATCGTCAAGAAAATGCTTGAAGTGACACTTGCTGTAAGATGTGGCAATATCATCGCCGAAACGTTCAGCACAGACACCGGAGCTCCTCAGGGTGACTGCGCTAGTGCGAACCAATTCACCTACTATCTTGCCAAATCACTTTGTGAATCAATACCAACCATCCACGACCACCAATACTGTGAACAACACATAACTTCCAATGAAATACCAGACGAGATCACAGAACACAACTACGCGCAGTTCACCCAAGTACGACATGTCAATATAAATATGGAATATGCAGACGACATCAGCGTGATCGCAAGTGATTTCAACAACGCCCGCAACGAACGCGAAAAAACGAAAATGTTATCAGAAAAAGGTCTGCTAATAAATGACAGCAAAACCGAACGGTTCGTCATCAACAAAAATAATGATGCGTGGAAAAAATGCAAGCTGTTAGGATCTCTCCTCAACACTGAAGAAGAAATCAAGAGAAGAAAGTCACTAGCAATCAATGCTGCTAATAACCTAGAACATTTCTTCAGAAACAAAAGTCTAACCACGTCGACGAAAATGAAAGTAATTGACACCTATGTAGAACCGATTTTCATGTATAATTCCGAAACTTGGTCTCTGACAAAATCCCAAGAAAATTCAATAGACGCTTTTCAACGAAAAATCATCCGAAAGTACGTTTTCGACATCAAATGGCCAAAAACCATTAGCAATGATGAATTATATCAAAAAGCAAAAACCACAAGTTGGAAAAGTAAAATCACTCTACGCCGTCTGAAATGGTTCGGGAAACTGGTGATCCAACCAGAGGAGATTCCAGCCAAAAAAGCGTTACGATACAGGCTGCAACCATACCAAAGACCACCCGGCAAACCCAAAACAACTTGGTTGTCAAAAACCATAAACGACTTAAAGAGAATGAACTTTTCATGGTTAGACGCCGAAAGTCTGGCCAAAGAGAACCTAAATGAATGGTACAGAATATGTAAAGAATATATAAAGACAAATTAAAACATTTTGGAATTTCAAATCTTTTGTATGTTAGGTAATGTAGATTTATTTACAAAAAGCCTATGAAAAAAAACAAAAAAAAAACAACAAAACAAAACAAAAAAAACGAACAAACAAACAAACAAACAAACAGACAGACGGAGAATCGGCTATTAATATATAGATTCGAATCGGCCTTCTGAAGTATTCTATTTTGCTAAAACCTGCTTTACACGATTTACTTTTTAAAAGCACTGGGTCTTTGGCAATTTTAAGTTCTCATAAGTGACTTATCAAAATTTTAATCACGGTGCCAAATCAATCGTTCGAATTAAGACGTTCGAATTATAAAAAGTCGATTTCAAGTGTCTATATAGTACTTCAAGATCTGGAGGTGAAAGATGCAGAACGACTTTTTTTCATGTCCCGAACAGAGATGTACCCATTGAGCAAATTTGTTGAAAAGTCTCTAAGAAATATGCATTTCTAAAACATATACACCCTTTTTCAATAAAATGCTCTTTGTGATTATTTGATGATTTCGCTCACTGGGTGTGGACTCAATTAATCACAAAATTTCGGAGTGTTAGGAGTTCAACTCATTCACAGGTGTATTTTAAATCCTCATAATTACCATAATTAAAGTTATCGTTGTGCACGCATATTTTACTACAATTCTGTGTGTGTTTTACACAAGAACGTCTATCAACGTCTGGAGCGATGCAAGCGTAACCGCTGGTTAGCCGCCGCTGTATTCAATTTACTTGTCAAAAACATCCTCTCATTCGTGATCGACTTGTCAATACTTTTAATCAATGCTTCTGTACCATGGCTAAAAAGATGAAATAAAGATGCAGTAATAGTGTAGCACCTATGAAAGTTACATTGTTGCTGTTTTCTAACAATTCATATTTAATATTTTATAAACATTTAGGACAGTTTGAATGTTTTATTAAACAACTTGCCTAAACTATTCGCACACAATTGCACATATATAGCTAACTGAATCTTATATAGTCAATGTCAGCAAGTAATTGATGAAACACTTACAACTTCAGCAAGGCTGTGCGACATTTTTGTAATGCTGCTATGTTTCTCTCCACTTTTTGTTGACCAGTAGATATTTCTTTAGCACCCCGTACATGAACCCTCTGGAGTGTGTTGTTCAACTCTCTTATATGTTCGTTAATCTTGATTGTGTCTTCACGTGATCCTAATGTTTAGATATAAAAGTGATAAGTTATCATGACATCATCAGATCGGGATATAGAGTTAGCGCTACTTACTTATGTGCTTAGGTCGTTCACCACGTGAATACTGCGACCTATAAATAAATCGAAAATAAAGAACACCTTATATGTTTTGTTTGCTGTGTTCAGAATATAAAATACATTAGAACGATGGAATATAGAAGAAATACTTGTGCTACCTAGCAGGGAACACTGTTAGGCTGTCTTCCGACTCCAGAGATCCTACGGCACTGATCGCATTAATCTTGAAATGATATCTGTAACCCCTTTCAATATCACTATCAATGTCAGATACGAAGAAACCAGTACCAACACCACGATAAATTTCTTCCCATGAGTTTCTCGACGGTTGGTCGATAGCTTTTTGTCTTCTAATGACAACAGGTGTGTCAACCTTATCCCACTGTAAAAGCATCTTTTTTTCACCGTTTATTGATGTGTAATGACATATAAATCCACTGACACGACGTGGCCTTCCTATGCTGTGGAAAAAATGTAAAAATAAGAGTTTTCATAATTGGCATGATTAAAAGGAAGCTGTATTTAAGTATTTTAATTAAACACACTGACTTTTTTCATTTTCTTCTTGCAAATATTTAAAAGGTGCCATCTTAACTGATTAATTTACTTTTCAGTCAGTTAGTCTTAGTGTTTTTCAGGTGAAACAGATCACATATGCTTCAAGAAATAAAACACAAAAACATTGTTACCATGAGTCAGTTGTTTGAGAAGAATTCCACGATCTAAATTGAATGGCTGGCTCGACTGTATACTTTTTGATTTTGTTATCTGCAAGATTTACAGATAATCGTGTTGTGTTTTCATCTTCACTGGTTTGAAGAAACCTTTCCCCTGGTAGCATCTCCATTGAAACTGTGAAGGTGCACAACTGAGCTGGTTTGGTTCGTTTCAATTTGGATATAATGTTGTGCGTTGTGTTGTCCTCAAATGATGGTGGCTCTTCAAAGGGCTCATTCCAGTACAATGACTCATCGAAGTCCTGATTGCAGGTAATCCATTTCAGAAACGTCCAACAACACGATGAGCTTTTTTCCTGTTCTTCTTCCTCTGTTTGAAATGATTGGACCATTCGTTCTGTGTATGTATATGGTACAATAAGAATCAGTTGATCGGTACAGCGACTCATAGATTCAACTAAATATTGCCATTTGAAAGTATCATTTGGATTGAGTGTTACAATGACCTGTTCATATTCAAGTCCACGAGATCCATTGTGATCACTTATCAAGAGCAATTCTCCTTCAAATGATCTCTGAATGTTCAGCTCTGGATAGTAAACCATGTAACATACATTCAAAACATCCAATGCATTTGCATAAAGATCAAGCTCAAACGTATTGTGGCATATGATCAATGTCTTTTTCTCATCGCCGTCTTTAAAACACAAGGTATCTAAAGCAACTGCTAATTTCCTTACTGCTTCCATGGTTATCTCGTCTTCACAACTATTCAGAAATATCATTTTAGGTGGCTTTCCTTCTATATAGTGCTGGACAGTGTTGCATTGGTTATAAGAAAAATAAGTTTGAATTTTATGTTTCGATTGATTGTATCGCCTGTTACATACTACTGCTTTTGCGTCAATATCGTTGGGATTTGGATGATGTATGTCATAATCTTCTGACGGCAAATCATCATCTGACATATTATCTAGTGCTAGAACAGGTAAAGCCATAAGTGATAAACTCACATTACCAGATTCTGTACCCTCTGAAAGATGATCCTCTAGATCATTTTCTTTTGTTGGTAACAACGCAGCTAACTCGTCGGCATCATCTTGCAGTCCTGCAGCATAGTACTGCGACACACTCACGTCGTCCACGTCATTATTGCCGTCGTCCTCGACATCGTCCTTGTCATCATCTTTCGGCCTCACATCAGGTAAAGAATGATGCAAAGTGCTAACAGCATCATCTTCTTGTAATGTTTGATCAGCAGTTTCTGGTTGAAATATGACATTAGAGCAGCCTTCTACCATGGAAACAACCGATTGTATGAGGTCAAAGACTTTTTGGGGATTTCTCATACATTTTGCAAGATGTAACACTTTCATCCCACATTGTTTGTAGAAGTGATAAGATTGATAGTCAGTCTTTTTCATTCCAGATATGTACATTCTTCTTTTCTCCATCGATCGCATCAGGAACATTACATGAGATTGTTTCAGCTGTCCACCATAACTTGCAAATATTTCGCGAAGGGAATCCGCTTGGGTTTTATCCAATGATTCTCCATCAACTTCGTCAACGACCAAATGGAATCTCCTTTCTTGATACTTTCCCATACCATACTTGATAGTCAAAGCTTTTAAAATGTTAGCAAGTGTGCATACAAACGATTTAGAATCTGGCAGATATGGCATCAATTTTCTTGAAACCTCTTCCCCGTTTCCGTAATAGATATTCACAGGTACATTGTGATCAATTGCATCACGAACACCTCGACAAAAGACATACATATCTTCCGTGAACAGACTATGACTGTCAAGCAGAACGTAATAGATATCAGTCGGCATGCTAGCATATTTCGCCAGATGTTGAAGGAGATACCTTGCAATCATCGACTTCCCACTGCCATACCCTCCTATCACCACCTTCCAAAAATTTTCACTAAAAATTGCCTTTACCTGTTCTGACGTCAACCAGATTGAGCACAGCTTTTCTGATGGACTTGCAAATAGTATTGTGCTGGTGATATTCCTGATGGCAAGAAATCCAAAAATCAAGCTGATGAAGATGGTCATGGCAGTCTTACATCTATCTTCCTCTTCTTTTAGTTCTTCCATTTTGACTTTCTTTAGCAGATCTCTCAACTTACTTCTAATTACTTCAGGTCTAAGATCTTCTCTGTTTAAAATCAGCTCATTTTTGCATTGTTCTTCGATGTTGGGGGCAGCAACGACGTTCAGAATGGAACATTTGGTTCCCAAAACTTGCTCTCCGAACATGTACAGTAATAAGCGTAGGTCTCTATCTCCAGTTTTAAGATCATCGAGCGCTTCATTCTCATTGGTTGCCTCGGTGTAACGAACGTTTACTATGCTTCGTTCGTGTAAATCACAGACCAACATCCTACTTTCTGGATTGCCAATAGATTCAGGATCTATGTTAAGATAGTCACACACTTCTGACGTATCAATACCGAAAAGCTTTATGTGCTCTATTACGTCATAATGAGTGATGATAGCGCTATCATCCGTCTCAAAAAGTGACGTAATTTTTGCGATCTCGTTCTCAAGCATATATTCCGGTGGAAATCTAAAATTCTCTTTCAAGACGTCATCCTCAACCATAAAAAAGTCAGATAAAAATTTTTTCGAACGCCTGACATAGTGTTCAAAAGAGATTTTAGTAGGTGCTGTGTTTCCACTTGTGAGAAGCTCAATAAATTCTGGTCTTTCCAATGTGAAATGGGGAAGGTTTTTGTAGCAATTGTCATCTATGGTGTATGTTAGTACTTGAGGAGAGTCTTTGGTCACTGTGATGTTCCATTCTTCATCGTCTGCAATATAAAATACAGTTGAACGTAAATTGCAAACAGCACGATTCTTAAATGAATCTTCAAAGAGAAGGAAAAAATAAAAATCCAAAAAGACTTTATGATTCACCATAGAATTACTTTATGACAACCTACAGAACTCGATAGGTTTGGTACCTGTTTTTTCATATTCTTCGATGTCTTCTTCTATTCCAAGCTCTATATGTAACAAGAAAAATTTCTAGTTGATTTTAGGACCTCCTCCAAGTTATGAAATTCTCAGTTTCCATAAAAGTTTGCGAAACAAAATTGAATTTACGAGACAAACTTTAACAAAAAATTAGGCATTCCCACTAAATAAGAAATACATAAAAGCATACTATCTCTGTTTATTTCGTTCACCAGTCTCTTCATTCCAAGAAAAACCAGTATTGACTTCAAACGCTTCCAGCTGAGTTCTTCTTTTGATGTAATTTCAGTCCATCTGGATAACATTTCAGAGATAGGTGGCTGATCAGTCGAGTTTGAACACAAATGTACGTCTTGGAATGGCAATAAGAAGTGACCAATGAGCCTCGTTTCTACGGTGACCGATGATGCAATCTTTTCGTAGATATTTTCTCTTATATTTTCATTATGTAAAGGCTCCTCCTTGTCATTTTGGAAACTGCAGCCTGTTAGAAACAATTATTTGTGGTGGTAATAAAAACTTTTCGATCAAGATTCTCAGTTTAGCCTGCTTTTTATTAATATCTTATAGTCACTCCACCTGGGAATTGATAAATCGGTAGCTCTAACGTTTCTAACTTATAATCTATAGCTCCTCCTGCTAGATTAAGGAAACACATACCAACAATACTTGTGATTGCAATATCTATCTCTTCCTGTGTGATCTGTTTCTTTCCACTGTGCTTCAGTTGCTTATTCAAAACCTCTAGTTGATCATCATTTTCGTAATTATGAAACCAAAATGATATGCTTTCTAGCACAGGATAGTCGAACTTGGTCGATCTGGAAAATATTTCCTTGATTCGATCGGGATTTCCTGGTAAACTGCTGACAAACCTTTCTCCTCTCCATATGTCTTTGATGAATCTTTTGTGAATACAGAATGCGACAATTTTATCGTTGATTTCTTAAAATTCAAAATTCAATAAATTTAATTAAATCTTTGCGCGACATTTTCATTAATTTTTCATCAACCACTTCTTCATTTGTTCCAAAAATGAACTTTTTAAAAGGTTTTGAAAAGGATTTTCTGTTCATACAAAAACATTTTTGTAATTGTTTTTATTTATTGAAAAAACAGCTTAAAAATTAGCATTTCCAACATTTTGAAGCACACTGTCTGTTGATTTCTGTTCGTCAAACTCTTAATGGCAATCGAGTGTTTCAATGGAAATTTTGCGGTTGCACATGATGACAAATTACAGGTAATGCAGTCTCAAATGTAAATCCGCTCGTTTGTTCTGTTCGAAATAAGTGTTATACATTTTCGGATACATTTTCTGATTTACTAAGAAGTACAATAAGCATGGTTTCCAATTTTTTATTAAGCATGTGTACATTTTACAGGCCAGAATATAACAGACCCTAAAAACAGCAAATTCGTTGTAACTCAATAACCGTTAAAGATATTTCAAAGAGACTTTGGTTCTCATTTCGATCATTATTAAGATGGCGGTGCGTACGGTCATGCTCGTGCTTTTATTTTTGTTGTTGCCTGGAAGTGCTGCTTCTTTTACACAAGATAAAGATAAATCAACAAATGGATTTATGAAGCAAAAAGGACTAAAAATTCTACATCAAAATGTCAGAGGTTTGTTGTGTAATTTAGCATTGATACAGAAATTTTTGTACACACATCACAAAACAGACATTTTTTGCTGCTCTGAGACGCACATAAAAGATAATGAGAACATTAATAATCTCTATGAAATCGAGGGGTATGAATTTGTGTCAAGAAACAGAATGAACGGAACTGGAGGAGGAGTTGGAATTTACGTGAAAAAGGGGCTAAAATGGAAACGAAGACTTGATTACGAACATAAGTCAACTGAATGTTTATGGCTAGAAATCTTTCCTCAGCAAGCAAAATCTTTTCTCATAGCTTGTTACTACAGACCTCCAAATTCATCAAAATATTTGTCAAGAGACTTCAATACGGCATTTAATGACACTTTAAAATTATCACAACAAAAGCATAAAGAAGTAATTATCTTGGGAGATTTCAATGCAAACTACTTGAATAAAAACGATAATAAAGATTTAAAGTCAATTATCGATATTAACAGCTTTGAACAGATGATTGAACAACCGACTCGTGTCACAAAAGAAACAGAAACACTCATTGACATCGTTTTAACAAATAATCCATCAACAATTAAAAATGTAATAACTGAGTCCCTTTCAATAGGCGATCATGAACTTATCGGTTGCATCAGAAAAATGCACAATATCAAATATCAATCAAAAACTGTACGATGTCGTGATTACAAAAATTATGTCCCTGAAGATCTAATTGCAGAAACTCGACAAATTAAGTGGAACGTCTTATATCAGTGCAATGACGTCAACATTGCTGCAAATTTTTTCACATCAACTTTAAAAGACATTTTTGACCGACATGCTCCAATTCGAAACAAGACCGTCAAAGGAAAGCCTTCTCCCTGGCTCCGAAAGGATATCAAACAATTGATTGATTACAAAAATACACTTTACAGAAAAGCAAAGAATACAAAATCAGACATCGACTGGGAAGCGTACAAGCAAGCGAGGAATAAATGTAACGGAAAAATACAGGAAGCTAAGCGGAAATATCATCGTGATCTCATTGAAAAAAACAAGAAAAACCCTCAGAAGTTCTGGGAGTCAATCAAATCTGTTTTTCCATCAAAGACGAAATCGTCACTTCCATCTATGCAAAAGTCTGAAACACGAGAAAGGGTGAATACATTTTCGAAATACTTTGCAACAGTCGTCACGAAATTAAAATCTAAAACTATTTGGCTTTCAAGCTACATCTGGAAGCCACACAACGCTCAACCACGAAAAACCGACAAGACATTTGCTTTCTCGTACGTCTCCAGACTCTTCGTCGAGAAACAACTAAAATCTATGAAAAGGAAAAAAGCAACAGGCATAGATGGACTTCCTGCATGCATGATTAAAGACTGTGCAAAAACTCTCTCACAGCCTTTAGCTTTCATTGTAAATCTTTCCCTCCGAACAGGTGTTTTTCCTACTGTCTGGAAGAACGCCAAAATCACTCCAGTGTACAAAAGTGGAGATCCTGGCAAACCAGAAAATTTTCGACCCATTTCGGTTTTACCAATATTTTCCAAAATCCTCGAAAAAGCAGCTCACGGCCAGCTTTTGTCGTTTCTGGAAGAAAACAAATTATTAACCAAGTTTCAATTTGGATATCGTCGCAACCGTTCCACAAAGCTTGCTTCGACCTTGCTGTTTGATGACATCCGTAGCTGTATCGACGAGGGGAAATATGTTGGTGCGGTTTATATCGACCTTACCAAAGCGTTTGACACAGTAGGACATGGAGTCCTATTGTCCAAGCTCAGTCAATATGGAATCTGTGGAGGTGAATATGAATGGATTTCAAACTATCTATTCAACAGAAACCAGATAGTATGCATCGATGGCATCGAATCCACAAGTGAACAACTAACATCAGGTGTACCACAAGGGTCAATACTTGGGCCTTTGCTATTTCTTATTTTCTTTAACGGCTTTCCAGATATTCTGAAGAACTGTCGCTGTATTATGTATGCTGATGATACCGTCATGTATGTTGACAATGCCGGGAAGCACAAAGTTGAAGAGTTTTTAAATGCTGACCTTCAAAACGTAGCTAGCTACTTCGATGAAAATGAACTGTTTATCAACCTACAAAAGGGGAAGACGGAAGCGATGATTTTCGGTACTGGGAAGAGACTTTCAAACACCAACAAACATCTTGATGTCTTTTTTCGTCAGCAACCAATTGAAAATGTTTCTGAATATAAATATCTGGGTAACATTGTCGACCAAAATTTAAATTTCAACAAAAACTTTGACAAAGTTTACAAGAAGGCAAGTGGAAGACTGAAACTTTTGAGACGGTTGCGCTCGTACCTGACTGTTGAATCTGCGTACAGTATTTACACAATGATGATACAACCGCTGTTAACATACCGAAGTACTGTGAAATTATGTCACAGTGAGACTCAAAAGAAAAGGTTGACGTCTCTAGAACGTAGGGCAACAATAATTACCGGAGTTAGCGTGCAATCTGTCATTAGTTTAATCAACAAAGAAGCCTGTTGCTTGGTCAAAAGATGTTTGAGTGGTGATGTATGTACGAACTTTTCCGATTACTTTGCGATAAACAACCATCGAGAAAACACTAGAAATGGAGGATTTCTTCTGAAAGTCCCAAAAGCGAAGCTTGAGCTTGGAAAAACTACTTTTAAATTTTCTGGTACAAAACTTTATAACGACCTTCCTTTGAGATTAAGAAAAATTGAGAATTATGACGCTTTTTGTAAAGAAATAAAACAGTTTTATACACCATAGGTTTTTACATACATTTCAAAATTCTATCTTGCTGAGGTATGCAATAGGGAATAGCACTGTATGTGTTTTAGCTTCAGTCCTGTATTGCATATTTCAGCAAATTTTAATTATTTATTTATTTATTTATTTTATTTGTAGATAATGATTTTTTACTAATTTACTAATTCAGCACAGGTCTGACATTGATAGCAGTTATTTACATAAATTTTATGTTCTGAACTGAAGTTTTGTACCTGTATAAATATTCTAATAATAATAATAATAAAAATAATATTGCCTTCATAATGCAAAAATAACCTTAACTAAAGTTTCAAGATTTTGTGACGTCATGATCATATTTCACAGACCCGGACGTACTTTTCGATTTTGGTCTGTAAAATTTGATTGGATGAACAAAATTTCATCAAACTTTGCAGAATTGTTGGATATGTTAATATTAATCACCTGTTCCAACCTCGTCCCCAGGGCTTCTTGGTTGCACCTGTTCAAGTTTCCTTAGAATAAAGTAAGCAGATCAAAAGTTATCGCCTGGTCTGTTAATTATTGTTGTGAAATATTTCAAGTCTTTAGCGTAGATATTCACATATGAATGTCTTTAAATTAAAACACTAGCACTGTATTATCATCATCATTAAAGCCCAGAAGCGTTTCTTTATAATCAAGATAGAATCCCCACTAAACATTGGACTTGGTCTGTACGTGTAACAATTGTCTCCTGTAGTGAAAACCTTGTTAACTTTCTTTCTGACTTAAATTCTGGTGCCAATTACCGAAAGATATAGTAGACATTAAGAAAAGTATTGTGCAAGCTGTTCTCGGGAAGAAAGATGAAAACAACGGAGTTTTTATGCCCTCAACTTTAAAGGAAGAGTAACCAATATACTTCGTTATTAACAACGTAGACTTTCAGATTGATAGCCCTGATGGTAAAGGACAACTCCATGGGTCTGCAACTGCAGTTTATCAAAAAAAAAACATTAACAGGCAACAGGTATGTGGGCTAAATATGCTAATTCTGTAAATAATTCGTATCAGTAATATATGTCTTTTTATCCATTTAGACAACACCACTACAAACTCAACGCCGACAGAAAGTGGACAAGTTGAAATTAGAAAGGGAGATCTATAAAATTGTTATGATCCATCAAAGAAGAAAACAACTGGGAATGAACAAAACTATCTTCGCTTTATGGAAAACAACAGCAAAGTCAACATGAATGACATTGCTTGGAGCATATTGAAAACTCCATCACTGTCTTTGAGTGTCAAAGTAGCAACATGGGCAGTTAATAGTTCATTCATGGTATCCGCGGCTGTTATTACTACTGTTTCCATGTTGCCTATCATTAATTTTATGGCTCCGTAGTATAGTGGTTATCACTCTCGTATTTCATGCGGCAGATCAGGGTTCAATTCCCCTTGCGGCGATTCACCATGCGCGAGTGATTGTACCATAGCGCCGAGTCGATTCATACCATGTGAGGTAAATTGGGTAGATGATATACATCGGGTGTTGCAGGAGGTCATCCAGAAGAGCACAGGCCCTTGATTGGGTTTGTGTCACTCATGAGAGTGCCAAATACTTCGGAGCCTCCAACCTAAGCCGTGGCCTCTCCTGGAAAGCAGATGCAGTAGCAACTGAGTGAGGCTAGCCACGTAAAACAATACCAAATAAATAAATAAATAAATAAATAAAATAAATAAATGGAAGCCCAACAGTATGGGATAATCTGTACACTGCGATGAAAGAAGCGGAGAAAATCAAGAAGCACACTTGCAAAGATGGAAGCACCGTGATTACATTAGATTTAAAACTCTTCGTCAAAGCCATTATGTTTCAACAAATGCCCAACATTCAAAGCAATTTCGTATTCAGAATGGGTGGTCTAAGGCGGTCTAGATCAAACCTTAGATGGCGCAGGTATATACGTTTTTTTATCAAACTTACATTTATATTTTACTCTGACTTTAACGCTAATTTTCGAAATTTGAATGAGAAAATTGTAGAACAAACCGTCTGTGGATGTACAACGAGATATAACGCAAATAGATGCAAGTGCAAAAGGAATGGTGGTCTGAAAAGTGTACGCAATGTGCAAGTGTAAGGATTGTAAGAACTCGAATTCTAGAGATATGATAAACACAAACGATCACGTCATAGAAGAAAGCGATGAGGAGGAGACCTAATTTGATTTTGTATCATGGATAATTAGATTTTCTTTCATTGATACAGTGTGTTTATCAGCAGCTGTAATACAGGGTGTCTGGAAAAAGGTATATTGTGACATTGAAATTAATGTTATAATGTTACTTATGATGTCTGCATAACGTCTGTATAATGTCTTTTTTCCCAAACATCAGTCTGTTTGATCTTCGTTTTTTCATTATTCCAAGCATTTCAGAAATAGATAATTCACAGACCAGATCAAAAGTACTCACCTGTAGATTATTTGTGTCGTTTATTTTAACAATATGTTCAATTTTCTACTTAAACAAATATGCACATTTTAAGGACCATAATCGGAAACTTTGTTCTGGTCTACAAATTAAAACTGTGAAGTCACAACGGTTTGTAACTCTTCAAACAAATTTGATCATTTCAGAAGGATGGAGTTCCATTCCAATAGCTCTTACAATTCGCCAATTATTGCATATTCACATACAGGAAAGTGGGGAAATTGATTATTTAACCAGCTCATAACTAATGCTCAACAACAGTAATTTACACGAAACTTTCACAAATGATTTCTTTTAATGTATTATACATTTTCACAAAATGTCACTAAAATCTACTGAAACAAACACAAACCAAAATCTAAAAATATGTTCTGGTCTGTAAAATATCATTGTCACGTTATCACGGTCTGAAACTTTGCAAGCAGATTCGATTTGAAATCGATTTTACAAGAATAAATTTTAATTAAAAATGCTTGTACGGTTTATGAGTTATCACATTTTCTGTTTATTATTTACGTACTGGACATTGGGAAAGTTGACAATTTAAGGACCAGCCCATAATTCATGTTTTAATAACGCAATTTAAATGAAACCTTCACAGATGATTTTCCTTAATGACCTTAACAATCTTGCAATTTCTCAATTGCAATTGCGGAAGCGGACGAATTTTACAGACTAAAACCGAAAAACATGTTCTGGTCTGTAAATTACCATTTCGACGTTATAAAACCTTGGAACTCTGCAGAAGTATTTCATACTTTCAGGGCAATATGAGAGTAGCATTTCATTTAAATATCTATCATGGTTTTTGAATGATGACAATGTTTCTGTTTTTGGGGTCTGTTACATTCTGGTCTGCAAAACCATGCTTGTTTTACTCCCTAGTTGATAAACTTTCCAAAAATGGACACTTGTTTTGAACAAAAAAATTACACGGAACTGTTTTTTATGACAATTCAGACTGCACTAGTACATGATAAAGATATCGATAAACAAGTCTTTTTGTCGTTTTAAAAAAATTCTTAGATTTGTTTTAGGCAATGTGCTATAATTGATATATAAGTGAATAGCACATAAATTAATGAATTAAGAATTCCGAGTGAAACGTCACTCATAATTATGCATTGCATAATTTGATCCAAATTGAAGTACAGGAATAATACTGTTCTATTGTGTGGCAAATCATCATTTTTCAAGTTTATTTTCTACAGTCCTTCACAAAAATTATAAGACCTTCTCCCCCCTCTCCAAATGTTGTACTGGCCTTCCACATGGTTGTCTTGTTGTATGGTTGTATGGAAGCCATCTGCAACTTTGAATTCTGTGGGAATGAGACTTGACATATGATTTGGAAAGTTTTCATTTCAAATAATGGTGTCTCAATAGGTTTTGTGAAAGATTGTAGATCTATTTATAGAAATTCCAACCAATGTCATCATCGCTTTTACAGGGTGCTTCAAAAAAGTTTTTATAAAGTAAATATTCAATTAATCATTAATAAATTCTGTATCAATGGAATCCTTATCTTTTTGTCGCTCTGTTGATGTATTTTTAGTAGGAAATAGAAAAGTAGAAGAAAAGAAAATCGAAAAAATAAGTTTGGTACAACTCGTTAACTTCTGAACTACGGTAAAATTCTTGTTGCGACTGAAAACCCGCTATTTGACGAAGCAGAAATTAAATGTCTCTAAACTATGTGTCATAAGAAGTGGTTCTCACTTGCGAACAAAATTGTGGATGATGGATTGATTGGCCTATAATGATTTTAAAGTTTGTTGTAAGAACATAAAGAAGGAAGCTTAGAATGTCTTTCGAGTTAGTACTGGGTTTTCGAGACTTTTCTTCGTACGGGTTAGGTTCATTAACGAGAATATCATATTTTTCATGAGAACGTTACACTCGGAGATGAAACCTTCAAGCTAAACTTTATAATTTTGATCCTTAGTAATATCTTATGTTCATTTATACACCATTTAAATACAAAAATGTCAAACTTCCATGTTGCTTGTTCAGATGTGAAAAAACAAAAAGAATAAAACAAACTTTAATAAAAATTAAATTTCCTTCTCGTACCTCTTGATGCCATGATCCACTGTGTTTACATAACTGTGTTTACATAACTGTGTTGACATAACTTTTTTTAAGACGTTTATTTTCATCAAGAATCTTCTACTTATCAGCAAATTTCTACTTTAATCAAAGTTTCGCTCGAAACACAGCAAACCACAACTAATAAAAAATTAGTCGAAGGGAAATACCCAGCTTAGGACCGGTACACATCAGATCTTTTCAAAGTAAACAATATAGTTAATAGCACTCTTGTGTTCTATATTTAAAATGTCTCATTAAAACCGATTTTGCAATAGGCAAAATTTTTTGGAGCAAAGACAAAAATGGCCATTTTTCATTTTTTTTATTTCAGGTAGAGAAAAGTAACTTCAAGATTCATCCAGCTTTTACAAGATAGATGAGATCAGTTCAAAAATATTCGTCGATGTGTAAGCCTGTTTAATGAGGTAATACAACATCGATGTTCTTGCATAGTATGATGTTGTTTTAATAGAAAAGCTATTGATATGTACTATTGAAATGAGTAGGACGTACCGTGGAGAAGTTGATGGGTACGATCGATCCCCCTTTTGAAACCAGGTGCCCTTCCTTTAATACTTCCTTCTTTTAGTATATGAAATTAATCATTCTAATAAATTGTTATAGCCCTTTGAATTCTAAACGCAATTAAAAATAGAAATCTCATGCATTAACTCATTACTCGACTAACTATAATTTTAAAATTCAGTGCCCTTTTTGTTCATAAATTCGACCCTCCCTTTTATTTTTCACGCACCTGACGAGGCATCTTAGTGAGAATAGTGACAACAAACATTTTTGTAAAATCCATGAAAGTTGACATGTTGGCAGTAATAATTATCTATATATTAATAGCTAATTCTCTGTCTGTCTGTCTGTTTGTTTGTTTGTTTGTTTGTAACTCACGCAAAATGGTAGATTGAGTTGTGAGCAAAATTATTTCTTTTTTTGTGTGCGACGTGAGTTCGAAACAAATACATTGCAACCCCAATCGAACGTGACTGTTTTTTGGCTGATGAACTAATAGGAATAGCGTTTTGTTTTTACTATTATTGTTAGTTTTATATTCCAAGGACTACGTTGACTACGTTGGCTTTGAAAACAATACATCAAGTAAATACAAAGAAACGAACTGATTACAGTTTGGACAAAAAGCAGCAGTGGCAGAACGTGGCAGCATGTTTGCCAGTGTATCCTTATGTATCCTTCCCTGACTGTCTGAGACGGGTAAACTTTTTTTTCGAGGAATCAAAATGTTTAAAAACCGATAGGTAAAAAAAGAGTATCATGAAACACAATATTTTTTTGCTTTCCTTTTAATTATTTAATTTCCTTTTTAATTGTTATGCGCTTCAGATCGAACGTTTTTTTTATTCTCTTTATTCATTTAGCACATGCCTTTTTTTCTCTCCAGCAGTGGCAGAACGTGGCAGCATGTGCGGTTTACCAGTGTATCCTAACGTATCCTTGCCTGACTGTCTGAGACGGGTAAACAATTTTTCGAGCAATCAAAATGTTTAAAAACCGATAGGTAAAAAAAGACTATCATGATACAAAATATTTTTTTTTGCTTTTGTCATAATAGTTGTCTTAATTTGTTTTAATCGATTTCTTTTAATCTATTTTAATCAGATCGAACGTTTTTTTTTATTCACTTTATTCATTTAGTACGTGCCTTTTTCTCTCTCCTCCCGTGTGATCTTTTTAAGAAGAGAAACCATTTCCCCCTTACGTTTGATAGCACCCATGTTAGAGCGCGTAACATTTTTAAAACAAAAGTTAATAACAAGTTGAAGTTTTCTCTCTCTACGTTTTGAGTGTATTGTTACACTGATAAAAGATTGGTTTTACCAGAGGTTGTGATTTCGAATCTGCTTCTGGTTGAACACAAGTTGTACGAGCCGTTTATAAGGAAATTTGACGTTTATTGATAGAGTGATACAGAGCAGGTGGACAATGGCGGCGAGCGACGCCGCCTTGGCGTCTAGTCTATATATCAATAGCCGATTCTCTGTCTGTCTGTTTGTTTGTTTGTTTGTAAGTCACGCAAAATGGTAGATTGAGTTGTGAGCGAAATTATTTCTTTTTTTGTGTGCGACGTGAGTTCGAAACAAATACATTGCAACCCCAATCAAATGTGACTTTTTTTGCTGGTGAACCAATAGAGATAACGTTTTGTTTTTATTATTATTGTTAGTTTTATTTTCCACGTTGACTTGGCTTTGAAAACAATACATCAACTAAATACAAAGAAACTAACTGATTAAACATTTTGGACAAAAAGCAGCAGTGGCAGAACGTGGCAGCATGTTCGGTTTGCCAGTGTATCCTAACGCTTACCTGAACTTTTTTTCGAACAATCGAAATGTTTAAAAACCGATAGGTAAAAAAAGAAACAAAATATTTTTTTGCTTTTGTCTTAATAGTTGTCTTAATTTATTTTAATCGATTTCTTTTAATCTATTCTAGTCTGATCGAACGTTTTTTGTTCACTTCATTCATTTAGCACGTGCATTTTTCTCTCCTCCCGTGTGATCTTTTTAAGAGAAACCATTTTTTCACCTACTTCTGACAGCACCCATGTTAGAGCGCGTAAAACAAAAGCTAATAATAAGTTGAAAAGTTTTTTCTCTCTGCATTTTGAGTGTATTGTTAAACTGATATTTGATTGGTTTAAAATCGTAAAGAAAAACCACGTGAAGTTCACGTTCAGAATGCATTGTGTAAAGCAAGAAAGTCTGCTGACATTTTAAATGCAACCGCGACAATAAACGGCTGAGTTAAGAACATGCAAGATTTGAAACACCAGGAACGTATTTCTCTTCACGTGCAGACAAGCTTTATTTAGCGATAAAGCCAGCAGCAAAGGAAGTCTTATCGCTGGTTTTAAGTGCAATAATTTGGAGCAGGTGGTGATACAACGCAGGCTGAACATGGGCGGCGAGCGACGCCGCCTTGGCGGCTAGTCTATATATTAATAGCCGATTCTCTGTTTATTTGTTTGTTTGTAAGTCACGCAAAATGGTAGATTGAGTTGTGAGCGAAATTGTTTCTTTTTTGTGTGCGACGTGAGTTCGAAGCAAATACATTGCAACCCCAATCGAACGTGACTTATTTTGGCTGATGAACTAATAGGACCAACGTTTTGTTTTTATTATTATTGTTAGTTTTATATTCCAAGGACTACGTTGACTACGTTGGCTTTGAAAACAATACATCAACTAAATACAAAGAAACTAACTGATTAAACAGTTTGGACAAAAAGTAGCAGTGGCAGAACATAGCAGCATGTTTGCCAGTGTATCCTTATGTATCCTTGCCTGACTGTCTGAGACGGGTAAACTTTTTTTTCGAGATGAAACTGTTTAAAAACCGATAGGTAAACAAAGAGTATCATGAAACAAAATATTTTTTTGCTTTTCTTTTTACGGTAGCAGCGTAAGCGAATATCGTATTAAAACACCCTTGGACTCCTACTACTACTACTACTCCTACTACTACTACTCCGGCCGAAACGGCAGTTTTTAGCCTACGCTTAACAGTCGATCAAATTTCGTTCAGAAAATCATATGAAATCTCACAAAGGAACGCAGTCTAAAAATATTCGAAGGTTATATCCAGCAATCATTCTAAAATAAATTTTTCTAATATTTCATCGCTTAATAATACATGAAGAAAGAGATATTTTGGTAGTAAGGCTTTAAGTTAAAAGTAGTAAGTAGTTACTTTTACTAAAAATGCTTAACATTTTGATGTAAGGTACGATTTTATCGTCGGTAGTTCAACCTTATCGAACTTTTTAATTACATCTAAAGTTTGTCAGCTATCTAAACCGTCATTTTGCATTAAATATTTCAAAGATCACAGTTTTTGGGAAGGTTTCTTGAGTCCATGGAATCTTTGTTATTGTTTTTTTTTTCGAAGCAGACGCGTTTTTTTACACATGAGTTCTTATAATTTTTTTCTTGAAAAAATTCGACTCATGTATGTACATTTCTTTGTCTTGAAAATTATTTGCTGGTGGCGTTTCTTAATAAGACCCCATTTACATTCGATAAGACCTCTTTACACTAACTATTTTTTTTATGGCAATTTTTGGTCGTGCTTTCGAAAGTATACTGCTTGCTGCTACCGTTTTGCGCCATCTGGCTCTTGTAATAATTTAATTTCTTTTTTTAATTGTTATGCGCTTCAGATCGAACGTTTTTTTATTCACTTTATTCATTTAGCACGTGCCTTTTTTCCTCTCCTCCGGTGCGATATTTTTAAGAAGAGAAACCATTTCCCCCTTACGTTTGATAGCACCCATGTTAGAGCGCGTAACTTTTTTAAAACAAAAGCTAATAAAAAGTTGAAGTTTTCTCTCTCTAAGTTTTGAGTGTATTGTTACACTGATAAAAGATTGGTTTTACCAGAGGTTGTGACTTCCAATCTGCTTCTGGTTGAACACAAGTTGTACGAGCCGTTTATAAGGAAATTTGACGTTTATTGATAGAGTGATACAGAGCAGGTGGACATGTGCGGCGAGCGACGCCGCCTTGGCGGCTAGTCTATATATTAATAGCCGATTCTCTGTCTGTCTGTCTGTCTGTTTGTTTGTTTGTTTGTTTGTAAGTCACGCAAAATGGTAGATTGAGTTGTGAGCGAAATTATTTCTTTTTTTGTGTGCGACGTGAGTTCGAAGCAAATACATTGCAACCCCAATCGAACGTGACTTTTTTTGGCTGATGAACTAATAGGAATAACGTTTTGTTTTTATCATTATTGTTAGTTTTATATTCCACATTGACTTGGCTTTGAAAACAGTACATCAACTAAATACAAAGTCACTAACTGATTAAATATTTTGGACAAAAAGCAGCAGTGGCAGAACGTGGCAACATATGTTCGGTTTGCCACTAACTCTTGCCTGACTGTCTGAGACGGGTGAACTTTTTTTTTGATTAGGAATAACGTTTTGTTTTTATCATTATTGTTAGTTTTATATTCCACATTGACTTGGCTTTGAAAACAGTACATCAACTAAATACAAAGTCACAACTGATTAAATATTTTGGACAAAAAGCAGCAGTGGCAGAATGTGGCAGCATATGTTCGGTTTGCCACTAACTCTTGCCTGACTGTCTGAGACGGGTGAACTTTTTTTTTGAGCAATCATAATGTTTAAAAACCGATAGGTAAAAAAAGAGTATCATATCAAAACAATGTTTTTTGTTTTTTTTTGCTTTTCTTTTAATAAATTATTAATTTCTTTTTTTAATTGTTAAGCGTTCTGATCGAACGTTTTTTTATTCTATTTATTCATTTAGCACGTGCCTTTTTTCTCTCCTCCGTGTGAACTTTTTAAGAAGAGAAACCATTTTCCCCCTGTTTGATAGCACCCATGTTAGAGCGCGTAACGTTTTTAAAACAAAAGCTAATAAAAAGTTTTTTTCTCTCTACGTTTTGAGTGCATTGTTGTACTGATCAACGATTGTTTTAAAAAATAAATAACACATGAAAATTGGGTTTTTTTGGAACCATTGTTTAAACTGATATTTGATATTTTATTTCGAATCTGCCTCTAGGATAACTGACGTTTTTTCGGGTCCGCGATACAGGCGATGGGGTGACAAAAAATTTGGGTCTAATTTTTTTTGGGAGGGGTCTGTGACGTCATCAAAATCTTTGAAGAATGATATCTCTGTAACGGTTGATCGTAGCGGAACGATCCCATACATTTTTTTAATCAGTTTTTCGAGCTCTACAACATGGTAACACTTTCGGTTGCCAATTTCTTAATTTTATTTTTCGTGAAGTCAACGCATGCTGAACATGGGCGGCGAGCGAGGCCGCCTTGGCGGCTAGTCTATATATTAATAGCCGATTCTCTGTCTGTCTGTCTGTTTGTTTGTTTGTTTGTTTGTAAGTCACGCAAAATGGTAGATTGAGTTGTGAGCGAAATTATTTCTTTTTTTGTGTGCGACGTGAGTTCGAAGCAAATACATTGCAACCCCAATCGAACGTGACTTTTTTTGGCTGATGAACTAATTGGAATAACGTTTCGTTTTTATTATTTTGTTAGTGTTATATTCCACGTTGACTTGGCTTTGAAAACAATACATCAACTAAATACAAAGAAACTAACTGATAAAACATTTTGGGCAAAAAGCAGCCGTGGGAGAACGTGGTAGCATCTCGGTTTGCCAGTGTATCCTAACGTATCCTTGCCTGACTGTCTGAGACGGGTGAACTTTTTTTTCGAGTAATCAAAATGTTTAAAAACCTATAGGTAAAAAAAAAATATCATAAAACAAAATATTTTTTTTTGCTTTTGTCATAATAGTTGTCTTTAATCGATTTCTTTTAATCTATTTTATTTTATATCAGATCGAACGTTTTTTTTATTCACTTGATTCATTTAGCACGTGCCTTTTCTTCTCTCCTCCCGTGTGATCTTTTTAAGAAGAGAAACCATTTCCCCCTTACGTTTGATAGCACCCATGTTAGAGCGCGTAACTTTTTTAAAACAAAAGTTAATAAAAAGTTGAAGTTTTCTCTCTATACGTTTTGAATGTATTGTTACACTGATAAAAGATTGGTTTTACCAGAGGTTGTGACTTCGAATCTGCTTCTGGTTGTACGAGCCGTTTATAAGGAAATTTGACGTTTATTGATACAGTGATACAGAGCAGGTGGACAGGGGCGGCGAGCGACGCCGCCTTGGCGGCTAGTCTATATATTAATAGCCGATTCTTCGTCCGTTTGTTTGTTTGTTCGTTTGTTTGTTTGTTTGTAAGTCACGCAAAATGGTAGATTGAGTTGTGAGCGAAATTATTTCTTTTTTTGTGTGCGACGTGAGCTCGAAACAAATACATTGCAACCCCAATCGAACGTGACTTTTTTTGCTGGTGAACCAATGGAGATAACGTTTTGTTTTTATCATTATTATTAGTTTTGTATTCTACGTTGACTTGGCTTTGAAAACAATACATCAACTAAATACAAAGAAACTAACTGATTAAGCAGTTTGGACAAAAAGCAGCAGTGGCAGAACGTGCCAGCATGTTCGGTTTGCCAGTGTATCCTAATGCTTGCCTGACTGTCTGAGACGGGTGAACTTTTTTTCAATCAAAATGTTTAAAAACCGATAGGTAAAAAAAAGAGAATCATGAAACAAATTTTTTTTTTTTTTACTTTTGTCTTAATAGTTGTCTTAATTTCTTTTAATCGATTTCTTTTAATCTATTTTAATCTGATCGAACGTTTTTTATTCACTTCATTCATTTAGCACGTGCATTTTATTCTCCTCCCGTGTGATCTTTTGTAAGAGAAACCATTTTTTTCACCTACTTCTGACAGCACCCATGTTAGAGCGTGTAAAACAAAAGCTAATAATTTGAAAAGTTTTTTCTCGCTGCGTTTTGAGTGAATTGTTAAACTGATATTTGATTGGTTTAAAATCGTAAAGAAAAACCACGTGAAGTTCACGTTCAACATGCATTGTGTAAAGCAAGAAAGTCTGCTAACATTTTAAATGCGACAGCGACAATAAACGGCTGAGTTAAGAACATGCAAGATTTGAAACACCAGGAACGTATTTCTCTTCGCGTGCAAACAAGCTTTATTTAGCGATAAAGCCAGCAGCAAAGGAAGTCTTATCGCTGGTTTTAAGTGCAATAATTTGGAGTAGGTGGTGATACAACACAGGCTGAACATGGGCGGCGAGCAACGCCGCCTTGGCGGCTAGTATATTATAATTATCATAATTACATAAGCAATTATATTATGCTATGAGCGTAGAAGTTTCTTATAACCCAATCAAATTTTGAAGATCTGTCAGGTTGTTTACCTAGGTACGAGGTTTGCCCAATCAACATCAAAATTCATAGTTATACACTCAAAACACTATCAAAACATGCTCTTAAAAATTGCTGTCGCCCTGTGGTTGAAAATATGGGCAAGTGGAAAAATGGTAGTTGTATACGATGATTTTTTCAAGACCTGTAGAATGCGTTCAAAAGCAGGCGACATAATGAAACTTTGAATGAGCATGTTCATGTTACAAAGATTTTACACAGACAAGAGTTGAGGTAGATCAGAACTAAGAAAATACCGGATCGTTTGTTAAAGTAACGAACTACGTTGAATCGCATGTTCTTGATCAAAAGGAATTGGTGACACTAAATAGTTTAGTTTAACTCATATTTAACTTTATCAAAATTTTGGTGTCACCAAAACAGTGACATTTCACCCAAATGAACCATCAAACATTAAGGAGACACAAATTTGTCACCTTAGCAAACGTGTCCTCTTAAGGTACTACTTTTGAGCATGAAATGTAGGTTTTGGCAGATTACAACTTGTGTATAATTGTATAGCTATAAACATTAGGATAGGAGGAAAAACTGGCTTATTATACAATATGCTTATGACTCACGATAAAATATCCTTAGTAAAAAAGAATCACTTAATAAAATAAAAGTTAAACTCATCTGGGCAAAGATTGAATTCTGTGAGAGAAGATCCTTCAATTTTAAATAACAACTAGGTTCATCAAATTCGTAAAGCCTTTAGGGACTGAAAAATGGATTTTATGGAAAGACCCATCAGAGAACCCTTCAAACCAACAAAAAATGTCAGTACGAGTTTCGGCATTTAAAAATTCTCATGAAAAGAATGGATAATCTTTACAAAACTTTATAAATAAACTTTAATAGAGACGTATCAAAGTATTCTGTGTCTGGGTAGGTTGATAAGCTTTGTTTGGTGTCTCGAAGGGTGAATATTACTGTTGTTAATGTTTAATGTTGTAAAATCAGTCAAAATTTATTTGTACTTGTTTTAAGTGTGAAACGGCATCACGTGTATCAATTGCTGTAGATGCAAACTTATGAAAGCAAAGCTTCGAGCTTCCCAGAATATTCCTTGCCAGCTTCCATTTATATCGCGCTTATTTATTTATTGATTTTTGCCATCTGAAAAAGCGCCTTTTATACATTTTTGCTGGGCGTCGAAAAAGACTTCCGCCATCATGAAAACTTGCGAATTTTCAACTACCGAACTGCGCATGCTTACAATAAACGCCGCTTAGCAAACTGACGTGATATACGTGTAAAATGCATGTGTTCGCCATATAAAAATGTTATCTGCAATGAACTTTTCTGTTAAAAATTTATTTATACAAAGCTCCTTCACATTGTCAGGTATTAACTACATGTAAATATGCAGATATAAAAACGTTAAAAAAACATATAAGAAAGTAGCCTTTTATGCGGTAACAGTGACATCAAATACAATATGGAAGCACCCTAGGCCTTCCAATGCTCCAATCACTTAATAACAGTTCTTTGTCAACGTTTAGCGATGATACTTTTCTCAAATTATGTCTGATGAAAGAACGGAACATAAATGCTTGCGAAGAAAATCTTCAAAAATAAGTTTTTTTGAGTTTTGATGAAACATTTTGCCGTGCTTGCAAACTTATGGCAAGTACGCCATGCTGTTACTATTTCACACACAGCTCTTACTTGCAGTTATTATTAGCAATGTTATGCTTTATAAATGTCCACTGCAACATAAAGAAATTTATACTGTTTATGCATATTGTGTAATGCATATATGCGACGCTTCAGATAATAAATTAATAATTAATAAAAACTAGTAACTTAGGTCTCATAATTTATACCTAATGAACCCACCATTACGCATCTACCATTATGATTTACAAACTTAATCCAGTTTTAATGCGATAAGATCATAAAAATACGGTAAAGTCTTCATGTAGTCGTCAAAATGTTACTCGTATTAAGTTTGGGGTTGAAAAGCTAAAATCGGTACTGAGGGACGTATGAAAAAGAAAAGATGCATCACCATTAGTGTTTGCTGCGACCTGGTTTATTGTGTGAGAAACTTATCACAAGGAAATCACTCACGTTATTTAGATTTATAATGTGCCTGGCAAATATATTGTTGTCATAAAAAAGTCTATTCATCGGAAGAAATATTTCCAGGTACCATAACCATCAAAGTTAGGGACTTGGTAGCCATTATCATCACACTCAAGCCTGCCATTTCCGATCAAGTTAATGTGATTGACAAGCGGAACGATTGCCAGATGATTTTACAACCTAGTATGAACATTACTTAATGGATTTCCAATCTCCCGCATGTGAGACCATGTCTTTACATACCCAACCTTTGAGCATTCCTTAAACAAATCTGACGAGTCATCTGGAAGAGTTGTATACGAACCACAGGAATAAGGTGTAACGTCAGATTTACCAAGAATGAAATTCACCACATTAAGGCCAGTAGAATTCAATACCGTGGTCACGTGGACAATACGTTGATGACCAGGTTTGGTGCAATATACACGGAACTGTTGAAAATCCAAAATTTCGCCAAGTTTTCGTGCAGAATCTGTGCTCAGTATATATTTACCATTTACCACGTTTTCCAGAGAAGCAATATCATCCGTTTGAAGAAGGTTGTATGAATAATTCGAAGGAGCATCTGGGGGTTGTACAGTTAAATTTACAATCATTGTCCATCCACCTAAATGATAAAAATCATCTATGTGCAAAGGTTTGTTGCATGGTAAAAACTACATGCAAAGGAGATCTTTGACACATTATATGACTTACTCCGATATGTCGCCGAAAATTTGAAAAATTTCCCGAAAACTGACTGAGCTATGTTCAATCGCGATTAAAAATTTACTTTCCTTACATAATTCTACAGGAAAGACATTCGTTCAACGTGTCAAACTGTTTCAAATCTTTCTATTCTTAAATCTCATAAACAATAAGCAATAATATAAACATACCTCCATCTGTCTCCATATCACAATAAACCTTTGTAACGAGGTTCGTCAATTTGATGAAATATAAACCACTTTTTAGTGACGGAAACGATTCTTTCAGCTGCTTACAAGATTTGCCAATTACTAAAACAGACATTATTATCATATTGTACTATTTATATCGTTAACAAGCAAACAGAAATTGCAATACACACACCTGTTTCGCATCTTTCTCCAATGTAACCTTCTTCGCATGTGCAGTTATATCCAGGTGAATGACAAATATCTTCACAATAGTGATTGGGGCATGGTGAAGTACTGCTGCAAATTTCTCCAATCTACTGTTATATTCATATTTATTGACTTTAGGACACCCGTGGTGGAGTAAAGTCTTTAAAATACCCGAGTTTCTCCTCCTACTACTACTACTACTACTCCTCCAAGTTATGAACAATTTCGTGCAGTGTTTACATGAATTCCGCGATAAGTTTACAGTCAAGTGAATGTTAAGAGTCACGTGATAATTTGTTTCACCACTGTTTCTGATTTTGCCTGAAAAATAGTACCACGTGGTAATTTGTAGTTCATCTATTTCATATGTCTATTTAGAAATTATAAAGAACTTGAAACTGAACGTGTGTAGAAACTACTTTTCTTGTGCGAATTCTTGATTAAAAAATTCATATATACGCGCATCGTTTATGTTGTTTTTGTGCTGCAGTACCATATTGTTTTGTACTGTTAATGAGTACCATACTGTTTTGTGCTTTTCCCAAGAAGCACCTTTTGTTTTGTGCTTTGTTTGTTATATTATAGGCACCTTTTAGTTTTGTGCTTTTGCCCAAGCACCTATTTGATTACTTTTGTGCAACATCAATTATTTCTTTCAGGCATTTATATGACTCTACTTTCTATACCTGCTGAATCTACAAGAATATCGTGATTTTGTAAAGGTTAATAGTCAGTCCACATCCCTGTGTGTTATTGCTCTGAATTAGTATGTCATCTTTGACTAAGGGAAATATAAGAATTGCAACTGCCTCACAGCTGGCAGACTGTTTTTGTTGTGAATTGATTCAATCTGTGTTCCAACAATAAAACATTGGTCAATGGAATTCTGATGATTTGGATTTCATTGTCATACATGGCAATGACCTGTATAAATCGTTTAATAGATGAGTTTCTAAGTGACGTAATGTTTATAAACATTAGTGTTCTTTGCTCGATAATTGCTGTGGGGTTTCAACATAAATGCTATATAGATCAAGTCAATTTCCTACCAATATACGCACGCATCTTGGTTGGCAATTACATGCTCTCTGCACATTTTAAGATTTTGTCGGTTAAACCAGTTCTCAGGAGCGTTTTTAAGACAAATAAAATAATAAAAATTAATACTCATTGGCACTCGAAATCTATTTTTGTGAAGTTTGTTAAATTTTTAGTTTAGGTAATTAACATCAGAAACTCATCTATAGTTGCTACACGGCGAAAATACATATCTATTTATCTATCTATCTATCTAGTGAGGACTACTTAACGACTGCAGAACTTCCACAACAAAATGTTGTTATTTAATAACATTAAATATGTTAATAACATTAACAACATAATAAACATAAATAACATAACATATATATATAACATAATAAATAACATTAATAACATTAGTGGAAAGTGATAATCCTTTAAAGATTTTTAAAGAACAGAAGTGGTCGGATAAAGTTGTTAATGGAGATCTTTCTGCATTCTTGATTTCACAGGATTGAGATCCACTCATTTTTTTTAATAAAGGATATTGCATTTCTGTTATTAGAACAAAAAAAATTTACTCTTAATTTGATTCACATAGCAAAGATGTATTTGTTCAGTCAACTGCTAATGTTTTCTCAATATATATAACTGAAATTTAAAACAAAAAATGACCTTGAAAATTATTTGATTTCCACATATGTTAATGAAACTGGTGTGTCTGTCTCTTTGAAACAAAAAAGTATTTGTGCTGACATTTTGGAAGATGGTACTTCAGAAAATCTTCAAAATGAATATTCTAAGGTGGAAGATCGGAAAAGAAAGAGAGCTGCTAATGAAAAAGGAAAATGCAGAAAAGGAAATAATAATAAGAAGAAATGCATCAGATTTTGCGAAAGCTAATTGTAGGGAGAGAATTTCGAAAAGCAAAGTGCAGGATGAGAAAAACCACTGAAGTTTCAAAAGTTAAAAATAAAAATTCTAAGCAGAACCCTATGCATTGAGCATAGAATCTCAAAAAAAACATGATTAAAAAAGATAAAATCTTTGCGGGATTGTAGTAAAAGTATAGATTGTGCTTCGATATGTTGATAGCTGAATCTCTGTTTATCTGCCACAAAATGGTAGAAATCTTCATGATAGAAACATCACACATTAATAAATTGACTGTTTAAAAGTGAGAAAATGAATGTTTTGATTAAAATAGATTAAGGGAAATACTCGAAATTGCTTCCGCTTTTGTCGTGAAAGAATTCAGAAGTTTACTATAATTTACTAGAAATGATCTAAAAAGCTAGACGAAAAGGAATAATTTTTTCTCCTTCCATGTTTGATTTTAGTATTCATTTTTTCTTGATTTGTTTGGGTTTTTTTGCATTTACTCAACTCTATTTCTTTACAAAATCACGAAAAGCTATTTTGTTTTTATTCCATTGAGATTTATATTTGACAATCGAGTGTTTGATTTTATGACGTATTACGTTCGAATCAGCTTGAAATTTCGATTACTTAATGCCGCATTTGAACAATGAAATTTAATCGACAGATTATGTCAGGGATACATTCATTTGTGTTGTTTGCAACTGTTGTCTTTATTGTAGAACAGTGAGATGTTTAAAATATAAGGGGCTATTCATATGGAGGCGGGCTGTCCCGTTTGACTGGGCTGGCTTGGTTAGGCAGGGTGATTGTCATCCCGTGTTCATATGGCAGGTATTCCATCCCGCTCAGCCGAGATGAATGTTTGTTTGCATCATGTGTTTATTAATATTACATCCCGGTTGACCATGATGGAGTGTTCACATGAGAAATTTCCATCCCGCCTAGACGAGATCTCGGCCAAATTAACCGAGATTGACAAGACGGGCTGGCCTGGTTCACGTATGAACACAATTTTGTTTTTCTATGTATTTCTAAAGGAAGCGAGATCTCGTCCAACCAAGCCAGCTCGGTCAACCGGACAGCTCGCTTCCATATGAACAGCCCCTTTATGTTTTATTTGTCTTTTTGTGTTCTTTTAATTCAATATTACTGTAATTGTCAATAGATAGATAGATAGATATATGCCCTCCGGTGTCCCGGAATGGGTCCTACCCACGAAGGAGTAGAAATCACAGCCCCTGAACAGACAATGTAACCCCGCAGGGGGGAGCTGTGGAGTCATGACATATACAATGACACTCGTACTACATGGGATAACTTGAGTTCTCGCAGGTGTAGAACCTCGTGAGAGCCACAGCACGCCGCAATGTCTGAAATATCTACCCACTCTCTTGTATCAGAGCTGTGGTACCCAGTTTCCCTCACATGGCATGGGTCGAGTCGGGCGAAGGAACATTCACTTGCCAAGTGAATCGTAGTGACGCACTGGGTATCGAACCTGGACCTCCCAGTCGGATGGCAAGTACGATGACCACTATACTACTAAGCCTATTGTTAATGTGAACTGAGTTATTTTCATACTTTGGTTAAGTAAATGAAACTGTAATCAGAAAATCATAAATGACCATGACGACATGGCTTTTCAACAAAATGGCTGTGCATAATTTGGTGGGAATACTGAAACGTAGCAAGTAGAACATGGAAGTTGTACAATTGCATTTAGTTGTTTGATCTTGATTCAAAGTTCAAGTTTCATGTACCAAAAAAGGTAAATGCTGTTTCTATAACAATATTGTTTTGAAATACTTAATTGAAATTCTCATTTCTGTTAGACATTCTTTGATAAAAGATCTCTTTTATCGTTCAGGTAGGAAGATTTTTTTTGTTGTTGAATTATCATGGAACACTTCTGGTTGTGTTTCAGGAAAGTTAAAAGTGTAAAAGCATTTAAATTTTTTTTTACCAGTAGACTAACAAATGAGACTATAAATACACGTCATTGTTTATTTTCAGTGTCATTAAACCTAACTTGACTGATCAGAGTTCATGATGACATCACATAAAGCATTGAAAAGGTAAGAACAATTTTGATTCATGAATTACGAAATTAATTTTCGCGAAATAATCGCATTGATATCTTTAGCTAACAAAGTTCTTTTTTGTGATAATTAAATTTCGCAAGTTTCGGGAAAGCCTTCAATTTTTAAAATTTTCGCGAGAATTTAATTTTGCGGTTTTTTTCGAAAATTCGCGAAATTTATTTCCTGTGAAAATTACTTCCGTAACGGTATATCAAATTCGTAGATACGGAGAATTAAAACAATTTCTTTACTTTTCTTTTCGCTTTTCAGAAGTTGAAATTTGCCGGTGCACGAATGCGACTGTTACCAAACGAAATTTGTTCATTCAGGCTGACCATTTCTTAAACAACGCAAGAAATTACATTAAATGTGCTAATGAACGGTGATATCACTTGATGTGCTCAATTTGTTGCTTAACTTTAATTAAACGCACGTCACAAGACCCTAAGCTACATTTAAAACGCTGTGGAATCACTGGATGTCTTCGATTCTTGACGTGAATCGAACGCTTGAACGCTAGCAAGCATTGTTTTCTGTAGTAATTTCATGAAGAAAATCAAATCAAACCAATTGTTACCCGTTTGTAGATGAGAGACTGAAAGAACTTTTGTTGTTACCTATAAATTTTAGTTTTACCTTAAGTTTTACTTTAAAAACACAACAGCTTTTTAATATGAAAATGAGTTTTATAATCAGTTCATTTGGTTGTATTAAAGATTATGATTGCGCTTAAAATTCAATATAATTGTTAACTAAATCTTATTCCTTCTTTTTTTTACATTCCCTTTCATTTTCCTTTTCAGGGTACGATATCGTGCTTCAGATAAGCGCGCCTAATTTGTCGTACGGACCACTTTAATCAGAGAAACTTGCGCGAAGTTTATCCCTCGAAAAATTTAAAATCGCTCTTTCGCAAAATTTTCTCTCGCGAAAGTTTCTCCGATTAAAGTAGCCGTTTCATTCATCATTAAAATTTGTAACATATTTTATCCTTTGGTTGTCTCTATGGGACCTACTTTAACATTGCCAAAGACTAACTGTACAATTTTTCGACGTCCTAAAGTCTTCAAGCCACGTGGCTTCTTGTTTATTTTAAATTGAAACTTTTTTTCGTAACGATTTAGAACAGGAGAAAACTCCAGTGTACATATTAATGTAACAGCTATGTTGAAACTTTTAATCTCACCTCTTTAGAATTATTACTTGTTTGGTAATGAACCCATCCTTTGTTATCTTCATCATATACCTTATGAGTGGTATCTGAAACATATTGAAGCAATTCGCAGCTTCTTGATTGTTCGTGATGATTGATAGACTCGCATTCGTCTTCAGAAATGCATTTGAAAACACATTCTTCAACAGTTAGTTGCAATGTAAGCAATAAGCGCCCTGTTGATAATCGTGTGTCTTTAGTCATGACAGAAAAATCAGCGTCAAACCTGTGACATTCTTTAAGTCTCAAGATTTTTCCAGCTACTAATGGAAGAAGTACTAATATTTGAAAAATTTTCAGAGACATGATGTTAAGTTATGTTATTGTGTTTGTTCGAAGTTTTCATTAGAATTGGTTTTGAACAACTGAAACATACATGGTAATAAATTGTTTTAAATAATGGATCATTTGATTGAATGAAGGATATCCACATCTGTGGCTATGACACTTTAAAATTACATTCAATTGAATGATTTCAGTATCTGTGAGTATGGAAACTCGTGAAATTTTAATGGATTATGAAGTAAAGTTTGTTCACTACATTCATGTACAAACACGTACGTTCAATTTCCCTGAAGAGATTTTTTATGTCTTATACTTTTTAATTTATGTGCTTATGAGAAAGCTTATCAGACGATTTGGCCAGGAATGTGGTGAACAGACTATACTTACCTTAAGGGGATAAAATTTCGCGTGGAGTTAATTTCGCGGACAAGCCAAAAAAAGTATTTTTGAAAAAAATCAAATTTTACGCATAACTTGGAGATGCTGTGTTTATCTTCTCAAAACAACTAGTTATGTAATATTTAACATTTACTTATGAAAATCAAAAACATTTCTGTCTTTTCTGTTGTTCTGAACTTCATTGGTTTATCCTCATCTTCTTTACATGGAGCCGAAAGATGAAGAAATACTAGGCTCGTTTTTATTGGAGGAGAAATCGGTCTGGAAATCGACAACAAACTTTGCTATAAATGGGAAAAGTACAATACACATCCGTTAATTCGAACAGCCAAGGGACCGAAACATTTGTTCGAGTTAGCGAATGTTCGAATTATCGGAATAATTGGGAAAATAAGAATTCGGATAGAACTTCTCAAAATTGTTTACTAAGAAAGACTAAAATGTCAGTGATAGAATTTATTGCAATTTTTTGAAATAATCATTAATCTTTGTTTGCTTCCTCGCCTGGGTCAAGTGCGTGTCAAGAATCCGACCAATATGGTTTGCATAGGATTGAACAAGCCCATCATTAGACAATAAGAAGAACTGTTTCATTAACTTCACCATTTGTAAAATTTTATTTTGGTCGGGGCATTCAACGGGTTCTTCTTCAGCTTCGGCTTCGGCATCATCACCATCATCATCTTCGTTGTCGGCATCTTCCGTACCCAAAATATCTGCAATGATTTCCGTGTCAGTGAATAAAATTGGCTGCACAACTGCAACTTCATCATCAATATCAGTGAAGGAAGCGGCATCCATTGTGTCACAAACAAGATCGAGTTGGACTGCACGAAAATTCTCCATCTGTTCTTCCAAGTCTTTGAAAGGGTTGTCGTCTTCAGCAAGAGCAGTATTCTGGTTTTCAACTGATATTTTAGACTTCCGGAAACAATTCACTACTGCCTTTACCGTCACTGCCTCCGAAGCTGAAACTTGCCTGGAAGTTTTCAACGTTTAGTTGCTTGGCGAATGCAATTTCATTTTTAGGTGTAACGTGGCTGTTGTATTTTATAGTCAGCTCATGCCAAAGACTTAGGAAAATTTGTAGTTTTTTTAAATTCCAAATTAAGATTTTGGAGTGGCCAAGGAACTCCAAGTGATATACACAGAATCAACATAAAGGACAATTGATGTTTTTCGTACCGATTAAAATATTTTTTGTCAGTTAAAGGTGTATTTGCAAGAGCATGGAGTTAAAACAAATTTTTTTTTTTTTTAAATCATCAAATTGGGATCCATACAATAATATATGGTTCTTCTCCCTAGAACATTAATTTTCAAATAAAAATATCAAAATATTATTAAATATTGTTATTATTAAATAACTTGATAAAATGTGTAAGGGGAGAAAAAAAAGGAAAGAAAAGTGAGCCAGTGCACGAGACTATGGAGAAAAGGTCTGATGGATTGAGAGAAATTGCGATATTGTGATTGAAACACTGAGAGAAAACTGAAAATGAAAGTGTAAAACGATAAGCAGACAAACAACAATAAATATTTATATTCGAATATATACATGACCTATAGAAAAGAGAGAAAGACTACGAGGACAGGACTCTAGCCAGAGCTCTGTCTTTGTAGTACTTCACCGCCTCTTTGCAAAAACTTTTACTATCACTAATAATCCTAATATTCTTTGGTAAGTCATTATATATTAGTGCTTGTTCGTTGTAGGTGTTCTTCTCACCACGCTCAACTTTGAATTCGCAATCGGATCGTGTCGAACGTTTTACTTCTACTCGTTTCAATGTGAGGTACGAAAATTTCATCCAACTTTCGAATTTCGAATTTTTCAAAAATTGCATTTGAGAGGCTTCAATCCAACACGTTTCATCCAACATAAAAGTTCATTCATTCATTTTATGTCATGATTCGCGATGGACGACTTGGCGGCAATCATTGTTCTAAACGAGCTAATGGATTCTGACGACGAAAAGCCGAAACGTGGCAAAACAAGTAATTGGGTGAAAAGAAGAAGAGAGAGGGGATATTTCATTTCACAAACATTGTCCAAGAACTAACCATCGAGGATAAACAAGGTTTTAGGGAAATGTTTCGCATGGATGTCACTGATTTTGAGTTTATATTCAAAAATATTTCAGACCTTATTTCCCCAAAAGAAAGACTTGGTGGAACAATACCAATTGAAAGTAATGAAAGACTGGCACTAACACTCCGCTATCTAGCCACTGGGGAATCTTTCCAGTCATTAAGTTTCCAGTACCGCATATCGTTAAACGCTGTATCTTACATAGTGAAAGGCTGGTGTAAAGCTATTGTTGATCGTTTAACTCCCAACTTCATCAAAGTCCCTTCAACAAAAGAGGAATGGTTAGGAATTTCTGAGAGATTTGAGGAGAGATGGAATTTTCCGCATGCCCTCGGTGCGATCGACGGAAAACATGTTCGCATTCAGAAGCCTAAAAATGGAGGTTCATACTACTACAATTACAAACACACACACTCCATTATTCTCATGGCTATTGCCGGCCCAAATTACGAATGCTTATATGCAGATGTCAGTTCCAATGGTAGGGTAAATGATTCGGGAGTTTGGAATAAGTCATCCCTTCTTCAAGGTATACAAAATGGATCCATTCAACTACCTGACGACAAAGAGTTGCCCAATGGGGAAATCGCTCCGCATGTTTTTCTTGGGGACGATGCTTTCGCCCTAAAGAAATTCATGATGAAGCCTTTTCCCCAACAGGGTTTAGATGCTCCAAAGCGAGTTTATAACTATAGACACAGCAGAGCTCGTCGAATTTCAGAGAATCTTTTTGGAATTCTGGCCAATAGGTGGAGAATTTATTTCACTATAATTAATCTTGAACCGAAACACGTTGAAAACGTAGTTCTTGCTACACTCACCCTCCACAACATGCTTACCAATAGCCCAAAGTCTGCCAATGTTTATCGTCCCCCTTTCTATGGTGATAGCTTATCGGAAAATGGAGAAATTGTTGAAGGAGAATGGCGAGCTGAAAAATCTACTGAATCGTTACATTCCCTGGAAATTCCACGAAGTGGTCACAATGCAACTTTGTATGCAAAATCAATACGGGAAACCTTTATGGACTATTTCGTGAATGATGGGGCGGTTGAATGGCAATGGAAGTTTGTCTAATCAAAAAACAATAAATTAACTTAGTTATATTAGTTTTTTTCTTTTTTTATCTCAATTATTTTAAGTATGAACTAAGTACTATAAATTAAAGAAAAAAACACACAACATTGTAAGATAGTTTATGATAACTCTGCATATGTCTTTCAATTTCTTTCCATTTGGACATGATTGAATGGTACCCGACTTTGACCTTGTTGAAAATCATAAGATATTTGGCCGGCAATTGGGGTCCGGGGTTGGGGCTGATTGGGATCGAATGGCTGAACAGCTTGATACTGATGTTGATAGGAATTTCTTTGTTCTTGTTCTAACTCGGAAGACATTTTTGCTTCAAATAACACATCAGAAATTCGTTTTTCGGCAATTCTTCTCGGGCGTTTGGGTAGTTGAGATAATTTACATATCAAGCAAAACTTGAAACATTTGGGGCTGGATAAAGGGCTAGACTTGACTCTTTTGTTGAAGCAGCCTTCGATGTTATTGCATCGGTGCATTTGGACAATAAATCCAGCTTTCTTTCGGCAATTGTTTTTCTTTTGGGCACACTTGTACTGTCTGATTCTTTATCCGCGTTTTCCGATCCATCTTCTACACTTTTTCTCTTCAAAGTGTCCTTGCTTTTGGCTGAACCGATCACAGGAATTAAGAATGACAACCTATCATAATATACCCAGCTACTTTCATATAACTCATCCCTTGATTGACCACTTTTGGTTGTTTTTACTTTTGACAGCTCTCTTCCCAATTGAGCCCGCAAACCATTGATTTTTGATTTAATTGATGCATTATTTGTATCCAAACTTGTTGAAATTTCCGTGTAAGCTATTTCTTTTATGTCACGCTTTGAATAGTCAGGGTGGTAAACATCCCATAAACACGAATTAGCTTCGAGCATATCAATAAGCAGAGAGATCTCTTCATCTGTCCAATCTTTCGCTGTTTTAGTTTTTGGATCATTTTCTTGCTTTTTCCCTTTCTTCTTAGTCTTTTCATTACCCTTGTCAGTTTTTGTGTTCTTTTCTGCTTTTTTTTCCTTAGCATACTTACTAAAGGTCTCCCCTGGCTGATATCCATTTTCAGAAATACTTTCAGAATCGCTTGATGACATTTCGGTACTCTTGCTTTCTCTCCAAATACAAAGCTTTACCAATTAATTTGTTTTGTGTTGTTCGATTGATAAAGAAGTTCGAATAGGTGTTCGAAAATTCGAAAAACACTCCAACTCATTGCTTTTTACACTCATCGCAGAGACTAATCATAAAATGTTGGATGAAATTTGACTCAAATGCATCCAACATAGAAATTGACGAGTTTTTTTCGAAACTCTTCTTTGATCTCGCCGCAAATGTTGGATGAAATGTTTGATGGCGATCAAACTTCATCCAACATCATCCAACATGATTTTTTTCTTCTTTTTTCTTTTTTCGAAAATTTCGAAACCTCTCAAATTCATCCAACATTTCATCCAACATCGTAAAAACTCGATGTTGGATGAAATGTTGGATGCGTTTGCGCCCACCTTTAAATTTACTCTTGTGTGAAGACAACCTGTATGTGACAAATTATAACTATTATATATGGTTGAGTATCTGTAGCAATATTTTCATTAAATATAATATTAAGTAAAATGGAAAAATATTGACACCAAAATCAAAAATATGTTCATCGGGCATGCCTGACGCATAAAATGTGTTCATCGGGCATGCCCAACAAATAAAAATATGGTCATCGATGAATAAAAATATGGTCATCGACGAATAAAAATATGGTCATCGATGAATAAAAATATGGTCATCGACGAATAAAAATATGGTCATCGACGAATAACAATTCTGAAAATCTGGTCTTTAATTTCTAAAGATGTCAGTCTGTCTTTTGGGCTATGTTCAAAATATGGTCTTTTTTCTGTCTCGCTATTGCATCATGGGTAACTGTAGAATTGTTTCTGGCGGGAATGGAAATAAACAGTAATGGTAACCAGTGTCTACTTCCATTTTGCTGGCCGTTGTTCATTTGAACTTTAATGGACCTTGCAGCTATCATCCAGGATATACATAACATTGTCCAAAGAATTGAAGATAATGTTAATGAAAGAAATGAAATTTTGATCGAGGATATTTCGAGAGAAATTCTGATTTTGCAACATGCACTTCCAGTGCTTCAAACACCGAGCAATATTTTTGAAGAGATCATCGAGAACTTATCGGCCATGCAGAATATTATTTCAAGAGATCAAGATTATATGTTGTCATCTGGTAACATGCTATTTTGGAACGAGCCTCCATTGGCTGCCGATGCCACTAATCTGAGAACTAGAGGTAGACCTAGATTCAATATTGAAAGGAATACTCTTATTGCTTTACGTGAATTTGGAAATTATTGGTCTGAAATAGCCAGAATGTTGTTGGTTTCACGTTGGACAGTACATAGACGTAAAATTGATTTAGGTTTGCAAGATTTTGGGAGCTATTCCAACATTTGTGATCTTGAATTGTGTGAGCTATTGGTCAATTACATGGAACAACAGAGTAAATTTGTAGGTTTCTCATTGGCATATGGATATGTTAGATCAATTGGATTACATATTCAGCAGCATCGCATTAAGTATTGCTTAAGATTAGTTGACCCTCTCTTTAATCAGTTAAGATGGGCAACTTTGGTTCATAGGAGGAGTTATAATGTACGTTCGCCTAACAGTTTGTGGCATTTAGATGGGCATCACAGTTTAGTTAAGTATGGATTTGTGATACATGGATGCATAGACGGCTTCTCCAGACTTATCACCTTTTTAAAATGTTCTACCAACAACCGTTCTACCACTGTTCTTGAACTTTTTAACACTGCAGTCAATAATTATGGTCTGCCTTCTAGAGTAAGAACAGACCACGGAGGTGAAAATGTATTAGTTTGGCTGACAATGGAAGAGCAACGTGGCCGTGAACGTGGAAGTGCAATCAGGGGTACATCGACTCAAAATCAGAGAATTGAACGATTATGGCGAGATGTGTTTAGGTGTGTTTCGTCAACATTTTATTATACATTTCAATCAATGGTTGATAATGGAATTTTAAATACTGAAAACCGGTTGCATAGGTTTGTTTTGCACTATGTCTTTTTGCCAAGAATCAATAGATCGATTGATATTTTTTCAAGTTCATGGAACCACCATCCAATCAGAACTGAAAGAAACAGAAGCCCAATACAAATGTGGCAAAATGGAATGATTGACATTAGAAATAGAAACTTAGCTACAACACATAGCTTTAGTGATATAGATGAAACTGGCTTGGAAGATTTAGAGTGGTATGGTTATGACCCTAATGTTCCATTTAACGATCTACCTACTGAAGACACATTAACCCAAGTTAATGTAGAAGGTGTTTTACACCAATATGTTGATCTCGTCACATACCTTGACAGGCAGCAAGTTGACTTGGTACGAGAATCTGAGTCTTTTGGTGTTGACATTTACTTAGAAGTGCTAGAAATATGTATGAACTTATTGAATTAAAGCATTGGTGTACTTTTAGATTTCAGTTATATATTCTGTTTTTGTTTGATTTCTTTATTTAACTAAATGTAATGGTCAGCCAATGTGTTTTTCCAAGTTAAAGAAAGAAATACAAAATAGTTAAAATTGATCAATTTATTTTAAATTTTTAACACAACCGTTTGGATGTAGCAAAGTGTGTTAACAGGCTGGGCGGGAAAACGCAAAGAAAAGACAACATGTGTTTGGCCAGGCTTGGGACATGTGGGAGGCATCGCTTGAGCTGACTAACAATGACGTATAAAAGGGTCCACTATGACCAAAGTCCACAACTCATAAAAAGAATTCGAGGACAGATAAAGAAAACTATAGACCTATAAGTATCTTATCAAATATCTCCAAAATCTACGAAAGGTGTATGTACAATCAGATGTACGCATTCTTCGAATCAAAATTTTCTAAATATCAATTCGGCTTCCGAAAAGGGCATAGTCCCCAGCAGTGTCTTTTATATATGATAGAAAAATTAAAAGAAAATATTGACAAAGGAGGGACGTTCGGAGCTCTCCTTACTGACTTATCCAAGGCGTTTGACTGTATACCCCACGATTTACTACTAGCAAAATTACATGCATACGGATTTGATATAAATTCGTTATTATTCTTAAAATCGTACTTAACAAATAGAAAGCAAAGGGTAAGGATAAATAATAAGTACAGCTCGTGGACAAATATCAGATATGGGGTACCGCAAGGTTCAATTTTAGGTCCCTTGCTCTTCAATACTTTCATATGTGACCTGTTCCTTTTTGTGCCAAACATAGACATCGCGAATTATGCTGATGACACTACCCCGTTTTCCACAGGTAGAAATGTGAACGAAGTTGTAAATCATCTAGAAGAAGCCGCTAAATTAATATTTGATTGGTTCGATAATAACGGAATGAAGGCCAATCCAGAGAAACCACATTTTTTCACAAACGACGACACTAAAATCGGTCTAAAAGTGTACAACAAAACTATAGACAGTTCTAAATTGGAAAGACTGCTTGGCATAACTATCGACAATAAACTCTCTTTTGAGGAACATATCAACCAACTCTGTAACAAAGCTAGTCAAAAAGTAAGTGCTTTAGCTAGATTATCAAATATAATGTCATTTCAACAGCGAAAACTCCTTATTAATGCATTTGTCACCTCACAGTTCTCTTACTGCCCTCTTGTTTGGATGTTCCATAATCGAAAATTGAATAACAGAATTAATCACATACATGAACGGGCATTAAGAATTATCTATCAGGATTATCAGTCATCTTTTGATGACCTGCTGTCAACAAACAATAGTGTGACAGCCCATCATAAGAACTTACGCACTCTTGTAACAGAGTTGTACAAAGTAAAAACAGGTATTAGCCCGGAACTAATATGTGAACTCTTTAAATTTACTGAGCCTACTTACAACCTAAGAAATGAAAAGCTAGAATCACGAAATATCCATACAGTAAAATATGGAACTGAAACACTCGCCAATGCTGGAGCTAAGTTGTGGAACTCCCTCCCAAGCGAGTATAAAACCTCCAAGACAATCGAGGAATGCAAAAGCAAAATAAAAAATTGGATTCCAACTAATTGTCCCTGCAGAATATGTAAAACTTACGTTAAAGATCTCGGATTTATATAAACTTGTGAATTTGGTATTTTTATAGGTTTTTTTTTTTTTTATGGGGTATTTATTCATTGTACTTTTTAATATCTTGTTTTATTATTATTATTATTATTACTTTTATCAGTTGACTTTAATTAGTATATTTTGTACTATCTTACTATATCAACGTTAAATAAATTGAATACAATGACTAAATAACTCAACAATGAGTAATAGGCGCCGTCAACAATGACCAGCGAATAGAATACGGCCAGATATTGAGTGGTCAACAATGACCTGAAGCTCTGATCGACAATGACCAGGGCTAAAAAAATATTAACGCGAATGCCCCCCAAATTGCCCCAAGTTGGCCAAACCCCAATGATGGGAAAAACTAGACTCACTACCCCAAAATCTAGTGGTGTCATCTAAATTAACTAAAGATCGAGATAAATGCACAATAGTAGAGTCAGAAATACATAAGTACCGACGGAAAGCGTCGCTGCACCAGCGGCCCATGATTTGAATGGTACTGTTCGCGATACCAACAGATGTCGCGGCTGACGCCCCATCAATGCGAAAAGAATGCGTGTTAATGTTGGGAACTTCGGGTAAACAAAAACCCAACATCCGAACCATCTCCAAGCGTGTTAAATAACGGCCATCCTGGAAGGTGAAAAACGGACCAGAGCGCGATGGATGAGTGAGCATGCACTGGCGAACTAGCTGAACCGGGCAAAGGCAACCGCCAGTGGCACCAATGCGAACAACAGAACCCAATCTGAACGGATCAGTCTTTGAAGCTCGAATGTGTAGCGATAAAACTTGTAGGTCGTCAGATATAGAAATGTCACCAAAAAGAAGATTATCGTGTGAAAAGCTAGAAGAGGTAGGACATGCGTATTCCGAAACACGAAGAAAACCGAAAAAAGCCACTGTGCAAGCTGTTCGAAACACCAAGATCTCATGTGCGGAATAGGTCATCAAACCAAGGCGATAGTGAATGATACGAAGGTGTCTGATAGAAATCGGCATACGACGAGGGCGGCGAAAGCGGGACCCTTGAAAGCGACGAATGCCCCGTAGCAAGTAATATAAACGCCTCATGGAGGAAATAGAGGAATTAAAACCAGCCATAATACCATGATAAAGGATGCCACTCAGATAAACTTTGATTGTAGAAAATGCCACACGATGCGCTAAAGAGGCAACGAATCGTTCCAACGTGCGCTCAGTGACTGGAAACGGTGGTGTGTGAATTTGGGAACAGAATAAACAATAGTGCTGATACCCAGTAGAATATGTACGTAAAGTGGAGTTAGCCAGTGCAAATTGATGAAAAAATTGAACGCTCAACGCAGAAGGAACCACAGCTCCTCGGATATCTCGGTTGGATGATGCAGTGCTGACGGAACCCACTGGAGAAATCGGCCAACCTGCAAACGAGATAAGGCGTCAGCAGCTGAGTTACGAAAACCTGAGATATGTTGCTTCAAAATATTAATATTCATCCTCGCAGTATACAAAAATAAAAACCTGACTAATTTCATGATATCTTTATTGGAGGAGGAGCCCTTAAGCCAAACCTGAGAAATGGAAAGATTATCTATGAAGATAACAATCTGCTTATTAGCCAAGTGAGAACCCCACGAACAAACTGCTACAACAATAACAAATAACTCCTTAACATTGATGTGAACAGGCTGCCAGTGGTCAGGCCAAGGCGCGTAAAGCCAATGGTTCTGGAAAACAGCGCCAATGCCAAGAGACGAAGTGTCGGTGAAGAAGGCAAGGCTAGCCGAAGTGACTTCGTCCTGTTGAAACATGCAAACACCGTTCCATGAAGGCATAAACTCAAGCCACCAATGGATGTCTGCACGAGCTTCGGCGTTTAAGGAAATGTGGTGATTTAAAGACGAAACAGTAGTAGACAGATCAATAAGCCGACGAAGGAACATGCGACCCGGTTTAACTACCTTAGCAGCAAAAGATAAAGAACCAATAAGGGAAAGTAGCTCCCGTTTGGTGCATTTTTTACGCTGTTGCCAACCTTCTAACGAGGACAATATAGAAGAATATCTATCAGGAGGCAAACGAATGACTTGTGACAATGAATCGATCTCGATGCCCAAATAGGTGAGGCAAGTGGTAGGGCCGACAGTCTTGTCTTCTGCAAGGGGAACCCCTAATTCGGAAAAGACTGATTGCATGGCTGACATGTCGCGAGCCGTCTGTGCAAAGGACGACGAACATGTAAAGAAATCGTCTAAATAGTGAATGATAAAATTTGTCTTTTGTCTTTGCCTTTTGTATCATTTCTATGAAGTTAATTCGACGCCAAAATCTCGTTTGTCAAGTCGTCGAGTCGTTTTAAATGAACACGCGTGTTTCAATTTGAGGCGTTTTAGAAGCTGGGGTCGCTAGATGCTGTGTAGTTCCAGGCGCTTCGGAAGATAAGCCGTTTTAGATGTTAAGTCGGTTATGAGACGGTCCAACCTCATTACCAGATTCTTTAAGTCGGTGTTAGCGTTTACACAAAAACAGAAATTTGTGTCATATTTACATAAATTTACCCAGACCCTCAGTTGCATGTGGTATGGTTACTGGTGGGGAGGATATCGTATATGGAAATTTTAATAGCTCTTGATATGAAAAACCGACAAATTTTGTATAACGCGTCATCTTCTAAAACGAACCATTTTCTAAAAATGCGTGTTCATCTAAAACGACTCGACAACTTGAATACCGAGTTGTTGTGAACCGCGTTAACATCTAAAACGACTCGACGAACGAGGTTTTGGCATCGAATTAACTTCATACATTTCGATGGTCAAGTACTGATAAGTCATCGGTCTGGAGCATTTGACACGTACAAATAGATAGGTAGCGACAAATCTCGTTGCAAAAGCCAATTGAGATACGGATGGACTTCTGTGGGCGTCTTTACACTCTTGCAAAACGTCTCGAAAACGACAATAATGTCTTCCATAGTCGCCCAACTATTTTTTTGCAATTAACGTTTCGAGGTTGCGAGAATATTCCAGTCTCTTTTCATTGCCCAGATTTTCTTTACCACGTCGTATGTATACTTTGGTCACGGCAAAACAACGCAAAAGTACTGTCGGACACACCCGTGGGCCTTTCGAAAATCCAATATGTCTGATATCGACTTTAAGTAATTTAAGGACGACGAACTGGTAATTTTCCAATCTTCTCCAGCGTTTTCAGGAAATCCATGAAGACGGAGGGCGTACCCAAGCAACAGTTGACAAATTCTTCCGTTAAAACAGATTCGGATTCGACATCGTCAATGCTGGCCATAAGAAACTTCATCCATCTAAGTGCACATTGTTTCGCTTCTTTTTCGGTTTTTCCTCCAACACAGGGCGTACAAACCCACTGCAAGAAGTCCTTTCCAATGCCTTCGTTTACGGAAAAGGCAGGTTTGTTGGCTGTGCAAATCTTCTTAATTGTTAACAAAATTTTCCGCTTTGCCGTTCTCACATTGTTCTCACATGTATGGCCCAAACTGTTCTGAAAACAAATGATTCTTTTCTTCAAAAAGAATTGATAATTCTTTCGCCGAAAGAACAAACAAATTTCTCTCTTGTGATACGTTAAGCAGTATAAAAAATGCGGACTGATGTTTGACCCTTTAAGTACCGATGACCGATTTTGCAGAAAAAAGCCTATGCGGAGGAGTATTCCCTCAATTAAGCGTTTAAAGCTGCGTTCATTCTGTGTTCACTGAAAATATATTCTCAAGGGGAACCGAGCATGAAATTCACCGTAAATAACTTAACGAGTAAAAAGTATAAAGCTACGTTAAGGCAGGTTTCCACTTAAGCGAAATCGGTAAAATGAACAAAGTGGAAATTGATAGAAATTTAAGAAGTGGCGTACTTTTTCAAAACTGCTAATTTCAAATATGAATGTGTCCAGAAGGAATTTACTGATTGCTTTGCTTGCTATTACTTATTTCCACGTAGGCATAGTTCATTCTGATTGGCTAAAAATGTAGATTTTCTGAGCGATCGATTTCGCCCGCTCTAGAGTTGAGTGGGCTTCAACTACAGAAAGAGATCGCCGCGACCAGATGTATTGCGTAATATGCCCAAGTTTTTCAAAGTGAGCATGCGCAAAGTCGCGCGAATTCGCCCGCGCGGCCAAGTTCACTTAAGTGGAAACCCGCCTTTAAGGTATATTTAATTGGTATCAGGGATATGTTGTTCCTTTACATCATCTATCAGAAAACTGAACCTTAGTAAGCGGTGCAGTTGCAGAATATGCCAAAATTAAACATTTTCATTTTTTACAATTTTTGTTCCAATTTTATAATTTTGTTGGTGTAAATTAGTTTATTTGATTTTTTTTTTAACTACGGCAAACCAACGTTAAATAAATGATTCAATTCAATTCAATTCAATTCAATTCCCTTGATGTGTTTTAAACTCAAAAAACTATTTCAATTTTCGTTGCTAGAATATAGATTTTCTAATTCCCAGGCAAACTCTGTTGCCATTCTGTTTTTTTATTACCTTAAAGGAACAAAGGTTCGCGAGAATTTAATTTCGCGAATTCGAAGCAAATTCGAGAAACTCGCGAAATTTTCTTCCCTCGAAAATTTATTCCCTTAAGGAATTTGGTTGTTAGTGTTACTGTTATTACTTGCGGAACATGATCGCGTTTAAGTTGCAGGAGTAAAAAAGATGAAAAAGCTGTTTTCGTTCTTTTTCCTGTTTCTATAGATAAGTTTCTAAGTGACGTAACGTTTATAAACACAAGTGTTCTTTGCTCGATAATTACTGTATATTGTAACTTAAGATATCATTGCGCACGCATACTCACAGGAACTTAATGCTTTTTATATACACTTCAAAATGTTGTCCTTTTATTTGGTTCTCTGGAGTCTTCTTAAAGACAATTGACTTTAGAAAGTTTCAATACACATCAGCACTTCCTACCTATTTTCGTACATTATTTCGAAATTTCATAGAAGTGTTGACCAATTCGATCGACTACAGTCGATCTATGTCTGACATAGTCCAACGGTCGACTAACAGTAAATAATCAGATTTTTGTTTACGATGTTACATGTACATATATACATGATACGAAGTTACATGTATACGATCTTTCTGATTGGAATAAGTAATGAGATCAATTTTATTGAAATTACATGTTGGAGTATGTTAAAAGTTAACGCCAGTTTTCCTTAAAAAAAAAACTTGAAAAACGGCCTCATCATCGCCGGCCCCATTAACGCCGACCCTTTTTAACGCCAAGAATTGACTTCGCGAGTACGAAGTTGTTATATGTGCTGCAATATCATTTTACGCCAGTATCATAGTTAAAGATATCATTTTACGCACTTCGATATCATTTTACGCCAGAATTATAGTTAAAGATATTATTCTACGCACTTCGATATCATTTTACGCACTTCGATATCATTTTACGCCAGTATTATAGTTAAAGATATCGTTTTACGCACTTCGATATCATTTTACGCCAGTATTATAGTTAGAGATATTATTCTACGCACATCGATATTATTTTACGCCAGTATTATAGTTAGAGATATTACTCTACGCACTTCGATATCATTTTACGCACTTCGATATCATTTTACGCCAGTATTATAGTTAAAGATATCATTTTACGCACTTCGATATCATTTTACGCCAGTATTATAGTTAAAGATATCATTTTACGCACTTCGATACCATTTTACGCAAGTATTATACAGTACACTTCTCTCTAACTAGAACCTCTATAATTTGAACTCTCCATAATTCGAACAGAATTTCAGAGTCCGTTCAGCAATTCTATAATTCGAACTCTCCCTTCGAACGATTTTTAGGTTCCCTTGAGGTTCGAATTATAGAGTCCACTGTAGTTACTTTAAGGGCAGAAAAGTTTCGCGGGCAGAGAGTTTCGCGAGGATGGAAAATCACGAAATTTCGCGGATTTAACTTTCGCGAATTTTGATTTTAGAACAAATTTTATCGATAAAACTTTCACGAATCCTCGAGAAACTTTACTTTCGGGGGGAAAACTTTCGCGAGAATGACAATGAATGAAGAAATTTTTTTTGAACAATTTTAAAATTCTTAACTCTCTTGCAAAAAACTATCGCAATGTAAATAGAAATAAAGTATATAAAGATTTTGGAAATTGACCTTCTTAGCAGCAAAGGGCCCCATCACCTCTTCTGAAAAAGTACTATTGTATACATATGAATATTTATATACATATCTTCTGCAGTCCTACACCCATCCCCTAGTTGCTATGTTCCATATCCAAAAGCACCTAGCATCTATAAAATAGGGTAGGGTAAACCAATATGTTATTTTTATTTTACTTTTCCGAAACAAAATGACTAAAACACTGTAGAATAAAAAATAAATAAATCAAACAATATGTCTCTTCTGCGTTCAAACTTGCAAATGAAGGTGCAAAATTCAACGTCCTTGGCTATCATAATTACATCGGTTCTGAAATGGCAACGTAGTCAGTCACGTGACATTTCAAAAGTATTTGACATTGTCGAACAAACAGAACATTGTTAAACGATAAATCTTAAAAAAAAACTAAGAAGGGCAGTTAGTCCTTTACCTTAAGCGGGGCGCAAATCGAGACATTTTGACCAATAACGATCCCCAACAATTAGGGTAACAAGTTAGTAGCCATTAGCAAATTAAGACCAACAAATATTTGCAATGTTGGCCAAAATGTTGTCTCGAATTGCGCCCGCCTTGATTGTTCAATTAAATTGTCTACTTCTTGTGCTTGGTCTTCTTGTGGTAAGCAAGCGAAGAGCGGTAACCAAACTTTACTTTGCATTCGCTACATTGATATCTGTAAGGCTTGTGTTGGCCATTCACGTGTTCCATAAGATATTTCTGTTTACTAAAGCCAGTGTTACAAATATTGCATTTAATGTTTGCTTTGTCCTTTCCCTTACAACTAGATTTGTGGCGTAAAAAACTAGAATAATACAAAAAACTTGCCCTGCACAGTTCACACATCAGTCTTTCTGCTTTATGTTGGACTCTGCAGTGATCTCGTAACTGCTTGTCCGTCGTAAAATTGTCTCCACATTCAATGCAACTTTTCAAACTTGGATGAGTAAAATCGTGTTTCGTCACTTTATGATGTAAATAGCCACTGTAACTTCGATACTCTTTCCCACAATTTTCTTTGGAACAAACCCATCTATCACCGTTGTGAATGATCAAAACATGTTCTTTCAGCTCATATTTACCTCTGCAAGTTTTAGGGCAGAACGGACATTTTCCATATGTATTAGGCATTATTATTGCAAGTAATATCTACGGAATAAATCAGTAATCTATGTACAGAATGGGACGAAAGACTTTACGTTATGATGAATCAGCACTTTTTATGCTGTCAGTTTTTAAAGTAAAACAACTTCACCTTGGCTTTTCGAAACTTCATAAACAATGAAGCATGAAAAATAATATATATACAGACTCACCATAAATGCCACCTATTGTAAGCACTTATCAAAAGAAATTGTATTTATAACTCTCTTATTCCCAAACTTCTTGAATGGTATTATTAATAGTAAATAAGATTTCTTTTTAAAAGTGTATATAATATGTGGCATTTTTTTTGTGGGGCCGTTCATATGAGTAAAAGTTTCCTCGGTAAGCGCGGAAATATACAAAGTTTTCTTGGTAAGCGAGAAAATATTATTTCCTTCATGTTGGTTTTATTTCCGATTTCTCGGTCCCTTACAAGCGAGATCTCGGTAGGCGGAAAAAAAATTTTCTCATATGAACGCACAATATTTTTACATAGATTCCTTAAGAAACCGAAATCTCGCTAGAGAAACAGCTTAAAAGTTTCCCGTTTACCGAGAAAACTTTTACTCATATGAACAGCCCCTGAGTGGTAGTTTTATATAACTTCTTTTAAAAACGAAAAAGGAGTGGGCAAGTTTAATATATGCATATATAAGAAATATGTTTGAACAAGGATACAACTTAACCTTTTCACAAAATCGTTCTCCCCCCTTTAAAGCTAAAATGGTCACCATATTTATCTTCTACTACGTTCACTCCACTCGTAAAGTTATTCTTCGAAACTGCAAATAGTTAGAATCCTTTGATGTTTTTCTAAATCATGAGTTAACTTGATCTTGCTTGGAAACAAAAAGTTTTGTTTCCTAGATCAAGTTAACTCATGATTTAATTTATGAAAAAACGTGAGTTAAAATTTTTGAGCTGGTCTTGAGGATGTTTCCACTTGAGTTAATTTTCTAAACCACTCAAGTTAACTCATAGTGGAAACCAAGCTTAAATAGCAAACTTTTTCAGAAGACCACTGCTTTAGAGGTAATAAATCACACATACATCTGACCATAGACCACTGCTAACCAAATAAAACACACATCTAGTGGAGGTCGAAATATTGTTTGTAATAAATCAATACAGAATGACCATAAATATGCTTCAAGTTAACAAAAACGCTTTATATAAGTTAACAAAACATTCTCATGGTTAACCATGTGAAGAACCCCATGTGAAATGTGCGCGAATGCAATCAATTACCAGGACCGGAATTGTGACATAGTACATGAATTTAGAGACCCAAGTCCCAATTTCCAGACCAGAAAGTATTTTTATTTTTACCTTGTGCCGTGTTATGCTGTTTTATTAATGAACGCATTTTTATTCGTCAGGCATGCTGGATTACAATATTTTTATTCATCGATGACAATATTTTTATTTGCTGGGCATGCCCGATGAACAAATTTTATGCATCAGGCATGCCCGATGAATATATTTTATTCGTTAGGCATGCCCGATGAACATATTTTTGATTCTGATGTCAATATTTTTCCATTTTACTTAATATTATATTTAATGAAAATATTGCTACAAATACTCAACCATAGTACTAACATTAAAATTTATCAGGAACTACAACGGAAATCTCTCTTTTAATATACGATATTGAAGGAAACATAGACGTTATAGTTGAACATGAAGTGGATTGGGTTAAAGATCTAACATCTATTCTTTTTTTTTTTTTTTTAATGAAATATATTTGGCATTTCCACATTACATGGCTATTCGTCCAAAATTTTGAAATATATATACATTATTAAAACATTATTATAAATATATTATTATATAAATAACAATTAAAAACTTTATTCTCTATTCTTTTGTTTACTATAAAAGAAATTGAAAAACATCGCATAAAATGTGGAAAACAGAAAATATTGAAGGTCAAGCTTCAGGATTGAAATTTTTTATACCTTTTCCAAGTGCCACTAATGTATCTAGTTTTAAAGTGAAGCTAGCAAACAGCAATTTTTCCTTAAATTTCAAAATTATCCCCAGCACCTTTTCTTTTATAGAGGCTAATCCTACGTTTCCACAAGTCTTTCATTTCCTGTTTTCTACATATCTCTGTCGTAAAATCTGCTATTGCATTCTGGAATGCAATATTTGATACCTTTTCCACCTCAGTCAGCTTTTGAGGGTGAATCAAGATAAACTAGAATATTGCTGCTCTGAACAGTTTTAACATAATATTTCTTGCACTCACAAACACACATTTAACTCAAAATAATGTTTTAATAATCTTATTCAATATTTCAGCAAACGTTTCTCACCATTCTTTCCTAACTTCCTTAATAGCCTGCTGTAATCTTTCATTAATGGGATAATACAGCTGCTCTCCTTATTTCAAATTGAACGTTTCCACCAACATACATATATTTCATTGAATTTTAGTTTTTGTCTTAGGAATAAAGAATTGAAAAATAAAGCTACTTTAACAGCTTTATGGGCCAAGAAATCAAAGACAACAAACTCAAGTCAACCACAAGAGAAAAATTCAAGAATAACAACAACAAAAACAACAACAGCAACAATTATAGCTGTGACGTCAATAACAAATTCAAGTGAACCAGAGAATGCCATTGACATCGATTTCAATGTTCAAGCCCCTTCTGTTAAGAAATCCGAAAATCCTGCTGAAACTCCAGCGCAAGATAAGATTCGTGAAGAGTTAAATGAGGTGAGCTACTATACAATAAAAAACAAAACTGGATTGAGTCAACAGTATGAAGAGAGGTGTGCAAAACTGGAGAAAGAGAAACATGGTCTTGAAAAAAAACTTAAACGGAAACTTATTGAACAGCAGGCTTCCCAAAGACTTCGTTCAAAAAAAGAAAACAATATTTGAAAAACTAGAAAGAGATCATCCCGAGGTTAGTGAAATGTTGAATTAAAATCAGCTTATCTTTCCATTTCTAAGATTTAAAATTGTTGATTAAAAATTTGTTAATATTAGGCTGCTGCACAGATATCTATCTTAAAGGGAAGAAGTTCTAAACCTGGTAGAATCCCTATTGAAGAAGAAATGCCTGGATTACACCACGAAATATTATTAATTGTTTTACCCGAATCTGCTGCCGAAGAAAAAAGACGCAGCGGAGTGTACAACTCTGTGCGATCACCAGATAATTTGCAAGAGGAACTTAATAAACGTGGATACAACCTGAAACGTACAACTCTTTATTATATAGGTATATCAGTTTTTCGCCAAGTTGACTTTTTAAATATGTCCTTGTAATTTTCCTGTCGTTGATGTATTACTCATAAATTTAATTTGTCTAGATTGCTTCCTATGAACGCAAAACACAAAGATGGTAAACACCACGTCAAAGTGGTACCTGAAAAATTAGCCAGACCGCAAAGTGACCTCAGAAAACATCACATCGATCCTCACTTTGCAATAGCTTCAGTAAAACATGCACGTGAACTAGCTTTCTTATTCTCTGAGGAGAACGTCTTCTTTCTTTCAGCTACACTGACAGTTTTAGTGGAGTCATTGCGACTCTTAAACGGGAGTCATTGAACAATGATAACCTAAGAGAGTAAATCAGATGATACAGAGAGAATCTTAAGGGAGTCATTTTGCTTTTAAGGGGTGTCAATTTCAATTTCCTTAAAATGACCACCTTGAAGGGAGTCAATTTGACTCCTTTAAGTGATCATAAGTGATGTAAGTTAAATGGCTCTTTAAGGGAGTCATTTTGATACTCGTCGGAGAGTCAAATCGAAAAACAAAGCCACTGTTTCGCACGCTTTAAAAAATTTTACGTAAGCAATTCTTTAAATGAGAGTTTCAGATGTCACATAACGGCATAAATGATTTTCCACCTTTAAACAATAAAGATACGGTTATTAACTCTTAAGGGTACTTTCTTTGCATTTTACTAAATAATTATTCTTTTGTATAGATATTTCCCTGTATAATCACAAAAATTGTAAACTTATTTAATACAACCGTACGATCGCATTGAATAAAAAAAAACATCTATAATTTATCAACTTCACTGGTTCACTAGTTTCATTGGTAACATATACATATTTCATATTAGGAGGTTTGTAGTTGTACTATTCTTGGATTCTTTTCTTGACGAAATTGAATGTGTCCGTGTGACTGACAGTTTTTTTCGTTTGTTTTCTTGTTCTCAAATAATTGGCTATTATTATTCTATATCATAAGTTAGCTTGCTTACTCCTTAAATTTATTTTAAAGAAACACAAAACAACACTGATGATGGCCCACAAAACACGGTTGGCTATGCAGACAGTAACTGAATATGTTATGAGTACGCTGTTTTTTCTTTCAGCCACTTCAAATGAAAGTATTTGGGGAAAAGCTAAATGATTTTGAATGTTAGCTACTATATTTTGGTTACTTGTGACAACTTTAATTTTTACAGTATGTTACTTTTTCTTTAGATTTATATTATGAAATTTTCCTGTAAATTTGATTGCTCTTATAAAACAGCAAATTACAAATGGCTCGTTCAACATTTTTGGAACTTTCATGCAATGCAATTCTTCTGGATGTGTATTGAAATTCAAAAATCAAAAGAGCTGTGCAAAAACATCAAAGTTTAACATGAAGACTTAGTTCAGAGAATGATACACTCGAAGTGACTTTTAGATATCAATGCAAGTGACAATAATCTTGCTGGTGATAGCAGTGATGATGAAGATGTTTATGATCAGTTTTTTGAGCCGCACTGTTCCACGAATGATGATGATGGTGTAGCAAATGTTTTAATTGAACTAAGAGAAATGCATGATATTATTCAAAGTGCAATTTTTTTATTTGTAATCAAATTATTGTTATAGTTTCATTTGTAAACGTCATTATTCGGCTGTATGTGACGTAATTTTTGAAAAGTTTTATCTTATTTAATCTGCAATCCAAAATTCAATTTTTCTTTGTGTTTGTATTTTCACTATTTTCGAGACAGAATTGGTATTCATTTTGAGTGAAATATTAAGTAACACAAATTAGTGCCGTGAAAAACTTTGTTCTTGGTTTTTCTTCATTCTTGGTCTACCTTTTATTGAAAAGTGGGGGAGACAATCGAATTATACTATATAAAAAAGAAATATTGTATATCGTAGAAATTAAAAAACACTCAAAAAATATTTGTTGTTATGAAATATCCAAGTTTATATATAAGCTATTTGCGTTTTCATAAATGTTTTTGTATGTATGTATTCATAGTGTTTTATATGAAAAGATCAAGACATGATTTCAAGTAAATGGCATTGTTTTCTTAATTATCTTGAGATCACCATGAAATCCGGGGGCAAGATCAGCAAGATGACCAAGCGTTGAGAATATTATAATACTGGAATGGGAGTCATTTAATATTAACACATTATGCCCAGAAGGGTGTCATTTGATATCAACGCAATGATGCTCTGAAGGGAGTCATAGCGGATTGAAGCTCTTAAGGTGATAAATAAATGACTCTTGTTTGAGCATTAATTCAAAATGATACTCAAACGGGAGTCACGAAATGAGAATCGTAAGAGAGTCATATTCAAACGACTCCCTTTGGAGAGTCAGAAATATCGCCATTTTTGAGAACTGAAAGGGAGTCATTCATGGTAATGAGAAGCTAAAGGGAGTAAAAAAAGATACTTGTAAGGGAGTCAAAATGACTCGCAAAAGGAGTCGCCACAGGCACTCTGAAATGACTCCCTTAGAGTTCTCATATTGACTCTCCAAAAATTGTCAGTGTAGTGACAAAGCGAGAGTTCCACTTGGATTGCCAGTATCAAAGAAGCAAACTGCCTTACTGATGCATTTGGAGTACAAAGTTTCCTTACCTGATCATGACTTTCCGGTTGGTGAAAAGCACAAATTAATTCCATCAGTTTACGCTGCGTGCATGAAAAACAATGGTAAGATTTCTCTTTTTAGTCTGTAAGTTATACCAAAGTAAAAGTCTCGTAGCATATTTGCATTTGATTTTTTATTTCAATTATGAAGGGCAGATTTTATGTTTATATCTTAGATGGCTCTGTTGGGTATAATGTTCCAACTTACATCACAATCCGTAGTGGAAAAAAATATAAAAGCTCTGCTGCTTCTCATATTGAAGATTTCCGTACACTAGTTGCATTGGCCGAGTTCAAGTCAGCTGCACTGAAAGATGATAAGGTCAAGCCGTTAGTCTTTATGTCAGTAGATGGAGGTCCTGATGAGGCCCCAAAGAATACCTTAACTTTGGAGGCCTGGATTACGGTCTTCAAGAAGTGTGATCTTGATATACTCATTATATACTCATCTTGATATACTCATGCACCTGGTACATCTTAATTACTTTCTCTCCTTCTCTTTATCTATCTTGATTTCTCTTCAGTTGCAGTATTTGATCTTGCTGAATAAAATGTGATAACATTTCAATTAAACCGAATAATATAATTCTAGGTAGCAGTGCCTAGGGGGGTCTCTTCCCATAAGATGACGTCAAATCAGGGGGGAGGGGATAAAGTAAAGTTGACGCTGGTTGACAGAGGGGGGAGGGGGGCAAAAATCTTGAGAAAATGGTTGACGTCATTTGTGAACAATCCCTAAGCAAATAAAGAAAAGGAATATTTTCTTCTTCTACGACGCCTAATATACGATAATAATATTCATATTAGGAACAGCAGATCGTTTTTTCTTTTAGAAAAAAAAAATCGAAAATCGTCTTCAGTATGAAACTGGTGTGAACGGGTGTATTTAAAACTGGATTTAAATCAAAAAATAAACATGTTTTATTGGTGTGAACAGGGTATTAAGTACTAGCAAGTAGTTGTCACTATTATGAATACCTCAAAACAACAGACTGAGAATAAGCAGACCTCTGCAACAGACTGAGAATAAGCAGACCCAATGGTTGGACAAGTTTTGCAATACAACGAATAGTTTAATGAGTAGTGTAACCATGTAGCATAACGCAGAGCTGCGTAGCGTAGCGGCGGCGGTATTCAAAATTAACTTGGAATACGCAAACCAAATAGATCTAAACTGGAACAGCTGAAAATCTGCACAAAACTTTGTTACTTTTTGTGATCATGATCACACTAGATTTGGACAGTTAGGGTTAGAAAAACACGACAATATGGCTTTCTTGCATACACAGAAATAAAAGTCTTTCTAAGGAAAGATCCGCCAAAAGTCAGTGCATTGAATAAAATTTATTGAATGAAAGATTTAGAGCTAAAACATATACAAAAATAAAACGCATGGTTGGCAAAATTTCAGATTTTTACAAAGTCAGCAAATTATTCTATATCACCGTGTAGCAGCAACACGAAAAGCTGGATGATGATGATGACCAAAATGAAAAACTGACTTTCGCCTATCTCGTGAAACTACTATGCCTCCTCGCACGCTTACGCTCGCTGCGGGGGCAATAAAATAAACCCATGATAGCAAACCTGTTTGAGAAATTTGGTTCGTCTGCTATCGGAACTGAAGATTAACTGATTTTGATTCGTGAAAAAAGATATTCTTTTTACTGTTCAGTGTTTATGCTTATACTTTTTCAGTCCATTCGCATGAATTTATTGAATGAAAATCCGGTGTGTATCAGGGGCGGATCCAGGGTTAGGCAACTTAGGCAAATGCCTAACCCAAAATCAGTTAAATAATGTTTTTCATAAAATTGTATGAAAAAGGTATTGTATTACAATAATCAGAAAATAATCGAAAATATCAAGCGATTCCCGCATCCAATCCGCCCCGGCGAGGCGCGGCGCGCGCCATGATGTTAAAAATTAATGTTTTTTACAGCTTGAGTTTATAGGTAGTGATCTCTGCCCCGAAAACGGCTTCTCATAGTCACATTGACAACACAGACTAGTGCCTAACGCTCACCTTAGGCGAAGAAAATTTGCCTAAGGAGCCCCGGGTTTACACACTTTAATGAATGAACTGGAAGAAAATTTGCCTAAGGAGCCCCGGGTTTACACACTTTAAATGAATGAACCAGAAGAAAATTTGCCTAAGGTACAACCATGGGTTTACACACTTTATTGAATGAATGGTCACCAAATCTGCACAAAACGACCGTGGGGGACCTTCGAATTAGACCCAGTTCAACATGGATTCGCTAGAAAACATCGTTGCAGCTTTTGATAGCAATAATGAAGTATTAATTAGGAAATTTTGAATTCACTTAATACATCTGTTGAAAACTGACTTCAAAATCTAGGAAAAGCATTTTTTTCGAGTTATGTCTCTTCTTTTGCTTTTGCGAAATGAAAACATTGTGGCTGCTTTAAAGCAAGTGTTTTATTATTTTATGTAATATAAATGGATTATTAGCACCATAATTCGTTGACAGTTAATTATTAGCTCAGCTATGTATAATAAGTTTGTTTGTGTCAACTGAACCGAAGCCTATTCTTTATTGATTAATGGATGTATATAAATATTTTTGGTATCTGTTTCTGTTAACCAAAAATGCATCTGTAAATGTTATGGAGTTACGTTTGAATGACTGAGTTTATAATACACAAAGTCATTGTTATTTTTCTGAGTAGTTTTGCGTAGGCAGCTGCATGGTTTTTTTAGCACCAGTATCTCTACCTGGTAACTTATTTCTACAGTTCAGTATAATTTTTCTTGGTTCGAGATGACTGTCTGGTTTTGAATTAAAGAACTTTAAAAGGATCCTGTGTCCAAAATGATATGAACCAATATGATAGAGATCAAAAAGACTCTTGTTAGTATTACTTACTTCCAGTTTCTGAGATATGTATATATTTAATTTTCGAAATCTTACATTCCTTTTATGCAATGCATATTTTATGATGTATATAACAGTGGTGGATCTAGAGGTATGTCGAAATTTGTGTAGGAGAGCTTTAACATAATTTGTGAATTCAATTTACATTACCAATGGGATTATTTGGACGCTTTTCTTTTATGGTTAGATTGCTAACACTGTCCTACACAAATTTCGACATACCTCTAGATCCGCCACTTTATAATAAGATAGTATATAGGTTAAACTTCTCATCGAAAGTTATCATTAATACTATATCTTTTTAATTTACTACAGAGAGAAAGGGCTTATACATCATAATTATGTATTGTATGATTTTATGATTTTTAAATCAAAACATCTGAAACATCTGATTTTAAATCTGAAACAACTTTGTGCATTCTATCATCACTTGAAATATCATTTTGGATGCAGGAACACTTAAACATCTTGGAGTTATTCTTTCATTTTGTCTTCTTTTGAAAAAGGTAATTTACATAATGTTTTAGTTTGACTTCTTGTTTTCTATGCTACATTAAATTCTGGAAAAAATGTTGTAGCTCTTATTTAAGATGAAGCAGACATAATTTATCTGTTGTTGTGTAGTTTCTAGGTTCTTGGACTTGTCTCAGGGATTTCTGGAAACACCATCTTTTACTATATTGTGGTTGACATTAATTATTTAACCATGGATCATTTTTAGGGTAGGGTATAATATTTGATTTGATGAGCGCCTAGTGCAAAAATCTGTTTTTATTTTGCTGCCGGATAATGATCAAGGAGCTTGTCTCTAATTTTATTTTGGTCATTTTACTCTATTTCTTAATATAATTTCTTTTCTTTTCTTTCTATCTGACCATCTTGACCAGTACATAGATGAAATATCAGGTATTTATCTGAGTGCTCCAATCTATCATGGTATAGGTGATTGAAAATTTATTTATTTGATTCATTACAAGTATGTTTTCATTTGATGGATTCTTCCTGTTCATGTACAAGCAATCAAGAAAATGAAGAAGATAACAGATGAAGTAATTTATTGGTTATTTACTTAACCTCCAATCTGGCAGAAATATTATTTTGGCCTACATAAAGTAGTTCAATACATTCCATTCATACTCAATTAGTTTTCTTTTGTTTATTTCCCTTATTCCATTATAGTGCAACAATACAGGCTTGCATTATAACACTCCTTACGTTAGGACGAATGAATTCGAGTTAATATTTTTTACATTTCGAAAAGTATGTATTAGATTGGGCGTAAACTGGCGTAAATTTCATCGATTGCGCCCTTATGTGTGTTTGGCAAAAAAAATTTGCCTAACCCTTAAAAAATCCTAGATCCGCCCCTGTGTATGTGCATTTTCATTTTCGCTGGTTAACAAACGACACCACCAACACACTCACTTATATTGATTCTTATGCAACCAACACGATATTAACAAGTCCACCCTCCCCGTACTGAATACTGTCACGAGAACCACTCATACAAGAACCACCCATATGAATAACATCACTTCTCTTCTTCTGTTTTCTGTTGTTTTTCATTCTGAGATTTCACTTCATCTCGATGTGGAATACTCTTGTTCCCGTACGTTAAAAAATGCTACGAGTCTAGACAGTTTTATTAGTAAATGTCCCTGTTGTCGCTGCAACTGAAGCACTGGATTAAGGACAATCTTCTGAAAATCTTTTTCAAATTTTCGATTCTAACGTCAGCGAAATCTATGAAACTTTTCATGTCGCGAAAGAGGATGTTGATGTTCTTTGAAATTTTTTTTTAATGTGAATATATCTTTTGTAAAGTTTTTAAGGAAAACAAGATGCCCTTGCAGGCATAAGGATTTCTGCAAAATCAGCTGAAGTATGAAAAAAGAAAGACTACGACATTCTGGAAATTTAAGAAAAGTTTAATCCGCAATATATATTTATTAAATTTCTGATCATGTACTCCCCAAAAAACTGGAAAAAACATAATTGTCAATATGCAAAACTTTATACCAATAAACATCAATAAACTTGATTATATCTGAATGACATATGTTCTTTATTTTGTTGGTACGAAATGATATTAAGGATTCAGTGATCAATTCAGATAAGACAAGGAGTATGCATGTAAGTCAATGTAAATGTTATGAATTTAATATGTATTATCAATCTTCCTAACAGAATTCCTAAGGACAAAAAGGAAAGCGTAGATTTTAATGATACGAAATACATCCATATACATACAAAATCAACATACATAACTGAAACTTAAACTTAAAAACTTAGAAACTTAAAAAAACATTAAATTTTTAATTACGCATACACTCCAGGAAATTATTAAAGCATAGCTGACACAATATGAAACTTACGTCAACTGCCAATAAACTTAATGAACAAAAGAACAATAAATTTAAATAGATGCTGTAAGATATCACAGTGATTACGTAAGTCTTTCAATATATACGGTCAATCTTCCTAATAACGAAAAGACTTCCCAAACAAAAAAAAGTAAACAAAGATTTGGATTATGTAAACATGTGATTTAAATTAGCAAACATAACTGAAAGCAGTTAAAATTTAAATGCAGTCAAGATAAGTTTACTTGCTATCGTAAGTAGGGAGTCCCATTCCTAATTAAAGGCATTGATAATAATACAGCCAAGAACTATACAAGTAAATATGCTAACATAGCTAGAGAAACATAAAATGATGATGCAGGCAGAAGAGGTTAGACAGATATTCTTGTTGTTGGAGCTGAAGAGGAAACTGAGCTGAGCTGTACGTATCCAGAACTTAAAAGGCATTACAGCCCACAGATGAAACAAACGAGCTTTTGTATTTAGAAAAGCTTAAAAGAATACCAGACATTTTCAAAAAAAATAAAAACCTTTCCTTTTTGACACACTGTTTTTATAAAACATTGAAAACTTGTTTTTAAAAAAGAATGAACACAGTAGAATCTTTGTAAGATAATCATAAATTTCTACCCTCTACTCTCGGTCTTGGAACTGTAAATCTATTCAACATTGATCAATCAACTTTTGTTGGAAGTTTCTTCGGTCACGCTGTAGTGTACCATTTTGCGAACGGCGTGCAAATGTTAGTCGAAAAATACCCGGATGATCACATGGTGGAAATTCAAGCCAATAAACTAGCGCTACTAAAGATAATTAGCACCCTTGCAAAATAGTGGCGCCTTATGCACCAATGAACATTAAGACGGCTTTTGTATGAACCAATCAAATTGGAGAAACAAATATGACTAGGTTTGGACAGTAAGATGAAAAAAAAAAAAAAAAAAAAACAAAGACGATCTTAAAGGCTTTCTTGCTTACGCAGAAATCCAATAAAACATTGTTACTTAAAGTCTGCTTTTATTTCATTTTTCAATTTGTAACAAGCGCCGCCATCTACTGAACACCACCCTCTATTAAACGCCGCTTCTAAAAGTTTGAATTATCAATAAACGCCGTGCTATTTATCAGAGGAAATACGGTACTGCTATTATCACAAAACCATCACTGTTGGTTGAAGATGAAAGATTATTTTCTCCCATCTTTCAGGATTATATTGATTGCACAAAAATTTTAATATACAAATTATAAATTATAAAATATGTAAAGATATGTTAAAAGCATGTTAAAACTCTTGAAACACAAAAATGAACAGGATCTATACAAATTCTGTTACGAATAATTTTATTCTGAAATGAAAACATAAATTTGGTTTATTTAGAATTGATGATGCATGATGATTACAAAATCAGTAAAAAAAAAAAAATAATAATAATTAAATTATAATATCATATACAAGGAAACATAATTTTAATTTGATGATAACCTTTCAAGCAAGTAGCAAACTAGTCTCTTCATTGAGAACAGATTGATTAACATTCGCATTGCAAAGTGGACATGTTTTCTTCACTCGTAGCCATTCAAGTAAACATATTTTGTGGTAGCCATGGTTACATGGACAAACAATGATGCTTTCACCAACATTGAAATCATCAAAACAAATAGTACAAGAAGAATTTGAGCAAGTATTTCTCTGTTTTGATCGAAAACAAAAGAATGTCTTTGTACCATATTTTATTGTTTGGCAGTTTCCAAGAATCATAGAAGCTTCTCTTGCAGCATGTACACGACTTGTGCAGCAATAACGTAGCCAATATTGAAACATATCTTCATAAACAAAGCACAGATGCACCAAGTAAAGTGCCACAAGAAGAGTGGCAAATGTGCCTAGTAATATGCTTATAAGCAAAGTCATGACTTAAAATTTGTTCAGAAGACTTTATATTTTTACTCTTACATTTTGATTTATTTTCTAAACTGGAATAAGGTAACATAACATAATCAACAAAATCAATCATCAGAATAACAAATCTTACAGTTCAAGCGTGTAGGAGAAAAAGAAGAGGAAGAAGATTCGATGTAATCCAATATAGTACTTTAATAACAGTCCATCATATGGACTATACAATCCCAAATAATTCATTTTTTGCAATGAATATTACGAAAGATAGACTGGAGCAGTTAATAGAAGACAGTCAAAATTTTGAAAGCAATATTTTGGTAACTACTGATCAATTGAATTATTTACTGTCACTTATCCAGTTACATCAATACCAAGAATACAGACATAGATATGAAAGATAACAAGAACTTTAGTAAGCATGTCGGGCCAAACAATCGCATTCGGATACAAAAACTCCAAATCAGGAATCCTGAAATACTGAAATTGATACTGGGTAATAATAATGAAGACATTATCGTTCAGTTCCTTTATTTTCAATCAGAACATTTAGTAAACAATCTGCTAAAGCGTCAAGTTTTAACGAACCACTTCAATATTCAAAATTAATACGACGTAAACAATGTGTAAAAGTTTAAGATAATGTATTAAAAATATAAATTCCTTGACATAAAGTTAATGTGGGAAACTGTTTCACTTGGTAAATCAATGAACGAATCGTTCAATCTAGTACTTCGATGAAGGATCTTGCTTAGAACTGAAGGAAAGAACTTAAGGACAATTGTGGTAAAGAAAAGCTCAGAGACTTTGGTGCAGATTGTGGATTGCAATGGCAATTTTTCAAAAAATTGAAAGGTGAGCATAATATGACAAAGAATCATTGTAAATCATCGTAATACCACCTGATTATACTCTAAATGAATTAGTATTTCATAAGGAAGACAATTCGATGGACCCCTGGGGAAACGGATGCACAGAGTCTCTTATAAAATCTGTGAGGAAAGCAATTACTTGTGCCATTGGAGAGCAAAGATTTTCACATTTTGAATTGCAAATAATGATGTCTGAGACAACAAACTTAGTTAACGAACGCCCGATTGGTCGACATCCTACTTGTCCCGAAGATCGAAATTCACTTGCTACTTGAAAGAGCCACCTCAAGAGTTTCTGCTGGACCATTTAAAGTGTCAGGCAATTTGCGTTTGTTAATAGAGCCAAAGTGGCGCATTCAAAACAGGTATGTGAAAGTTGGTGATGTGGTATTGGTGAAGGATTCCAATCAGATTCCGGGGAATCGGTGTATAGCAAAGGGATCGGAAGTTTTTCCAGGAAAAGGATAAACTAGTACGACGAGTAGCTATGCAGTATAAGAATCTATCAGACGATAAGGATTATTCAGGTAATCGTTACAACACAATCGAACGGCCTGTTCAAAGACTAATTGCAGTAGTACCGAATGATATAAAAGGAATATAGATCGACATTCTTACCTGGTGGCGGAGTGTTTCATTGCAATGCCACTTATTTTTAGAATAGATTAAATAGAAAGTTTGATTGTTAACATAAAAAAAACATTTTCTTGGCTAAATTGGATACAGAACGGTGTGAGTAATTATACTGGACATTTGAGTTTTCATTGGGACTTTCACTGGGACTTTGCTTGACTTTGCTTGGATATCGATAGATTGACACAAACCTTCTGAATGCCATTAAAAATTCTTCCGTACTATAGTCAGTTGCAGTGTCAACATATGCTGCCTGATTTGCAATGCAACTGAAAATGACACCATACATCTTTCCTAGACTTCTCTTGTTGACTTCTCCTTTAAACGTGTATGGACCAAAAAGGTCAATGCTAGTGTACATCCATGGTAGTGTTGGTTTCAATCTTTCTGCGGGTATTCCTGACATGTCGGGCCAAACAATCGCATCATGAAATAATTAATAATTCTTCTTCACATATAGATAAATATGAACAACTCATAGAACGCCATTCAGATATCTTCATCCACCGACCTTCAATTCACATTCACGAAAGTTCATATAGACGCTACACCTACGCCACTCCTTACACCAATGCAATCACCAATAAAATCACCAATACAATCACCAATACAATCACCAAAGGAATTTCAAAGCATGAACATCCGATTAAGACACAACAACACCCTGACAGTTGTCAGGAAAATACAAACACAAATACATGCACTTCATCATTACAACCAAAGAATTCAAAGAAATGCACAGACACGTAGGAATGCATCAACACCAAAAGAAAGCATACAATCACAGCACAAACAGACACCAATACACACGCTACTTCCCACGCCGTCTCAAAACAAAGCACACGCATATAACAACACCAAGTATGTCGATTTGAAGCAAATGCACATAACAGAAACACCAAACATACAACACTGACTAATATATATTAGCAACAACCATCACAACTCCACAAAAACCACTCCATTTTACGCACAAAACAAAACAATATTCACACACAAAACAATAATGACACACACGCCCTTTACATCTATAAATACACACATGCCTTCAACGTCCACATACACAACAATGTCCCCAAAATACGCACACGCTTCCGCCACACCCTCGCATCGCACAACCAACATTTTCATTTAAACAATCACGTCAATAAAATCCAAATCGAACCACCATTTTTATCACAAAGATTACGTCAATAGAATCCAAATCGAACGTCATTCGAACTTCACACCATAGACACCGCAATATCAACAAAAAACAAAACAAAAAGATAAAATCTTCCGAAAGTGCAGACGCAAAAAGTATCGCAACCTAAACGTAAGTTTTTAATTCAATCACTCGTCTCCCAGTCCTCCCAAGTCACCCATAGTATATACAGGAACCCCTGCCAAAAGTATGAGTAGTTCGTAGAGCTGATAGACCGTGGTACCATAGGTCACCAGAAACGAACTGACATTGTGCAAATGTAGGTGTCAGCTCCTGATGAAGGACCCACAATTCTGCCTTTGTCTTGGCAAACTCATACACGCGCTTTTTTCGACACATCCCTGTACATACTATGAAAGACTTCTCTCATTTTATTGCACATTTCTTTTATTGCACATTATTATAATTTCTAATTTGACAATATAGTTTCTAATTTACTAATAAACGACACATCTACCTTGTACGTCACACTGTAACAAATCACCATTGACAAGGACACAAGAACGGGACAATGCACCCCACTATACACTTATATTGCACCACACTCCCTGCACCAACACAACACCACGACTCTCCACGCTTCCTATCTGTGAGACTAATTTTCACTTCACACCCTGTAATTTATACACAGTTCACCTAATCCACACTTTCTCTCTAAGTCAGTCACTGCTTATGCTGCAACACCACTCTCGAAAAATAATAACTAAAATAAACATGTTTTATTGGTGTGAACAGGGTATTAAGTACTAGCAAGTAGTTGTCACTATT